>CM053587.1:590575-639523 GCA_028646515.1 Pseudochirops corinnae
TGGGTTGAGGCCTTCCATGCTGTCACTCACTGACTGTGTGACCTTCGGCAAGTCACTCAATCTCTCCGGGACTCAGTTTGCCCATCTATAAAATAAAGGGACTGAACAAGATGGTTCTAACGTCCCTCCCAGATCTAAATCTTAAAGGATGAGATCCTACGGCCTTGGGGCATCAGTGGTTTCTCCAAGCCTCAAGCCTTATTGGATTGTTAGGTTGCTTACACTTGCATTTTTCCAGCTCAGATATTCTGATTCAGTTTGCCTCCCCACGGCAAGGACCATGCACATGCTCAGGATTTCTTTGTGGTTCCCACGGAGTTGACGTGTCCTCAGTTGATAAGCTGTAATCTTTCAGAATAGGCCTTGTGTTGATAAGTCAGATGCAAGATGCTCAATTTGTCTTGACCCTGGAAGGCATAAGGGCTGCTGATCCAACTAGGAAAAGAATGGGCATGCATTTCTGAGTTCCTGGTACTTGTTCAGAGCTAGGTCACCTCTACTGGAGGCTTTGATTGCTGGAGTAAAGTCCTCGTGTAGTGAAGCCATTTGGGGGGAGGAGGGTCAGAGAATAAGTTCTCTGTGAAATAAGAAACAATGGGAGTTTTTAGCCCTCGACCTGTGGTGAACCAAGCCCTCTGAGCAGAGGAATGGCCATTTGCACAGGGCAATGAATTGGAACTATTCAAGACTTTCATTCTGCTGCAGTCCTTAGACAAGCTTCTCTTGTCAACAAGTTGATTCCATGATAGCAATCCTTAATTAATGGTCCTTGGAAAGGGATGCCTCTATTTCAAATCGTTTCCTAAAACTGGATGAGTCATTAGCTCTTAGAAGACCTGTGAGTCAGTGTGACTTAAGTTTTTGGCTAAAACGCACTGTGGGCGTGCTGTGGTAAATACTAAATAATCACCAGTGAGCCTATTGCTATTACGTGGTCCATCCTCATGGAAGGGTTCATTTCCTTTTGTACTCAGTCTCAAACATAGCAAATTATACTTTCTGACTCTTCCTTTCCCATCTGGGTACCTGAGTAACCTGCTTATTCCTAGTGATTCTGTTTCCAAAGAAATAAAAGTTGTAGCTATTCTCAGCAATGCAGCAATCCCAGACAGCTCTTGCAGGACTTAGGATAAAAATGCTCTCCATCCCCAGAGAAAGCACTGATGGAGTCTGGATACAGATTGAAGCAGACTTTTTTTTCTTTCTTTTTATTGAGGTGGGTTTTTTTGTCTGTTTTCTTTTACAACATCACTATTAAAGAAATGTTTTGCATGACTACACATGTATAACCTGTATTGAATTGCTTGCCTTCTCAGTGGGGGGGGGGGAGGAGAAAGGGAGAGAATTTCAAAAATGAATGTTAAACATTGTTTTTACATGTAACGGGGGAAAAATAAAATACTGAATATAAAAAAAGAATTAAAAGGTGGCCAATTAAATGCTGCTTCTTATGGTTGACTTTAGCAACAGGTGCTGGAACTTGCTGCTTGCATTCGACAGAGTGAATATCAAAGCTTTGCCAGGCTACCATTTTCTTTGGAGTCACATGTGCCCATGAAGATCCTCTCTAATAACAAATAATAATAGCAATTAGTGTTTGTGTAGAGTTTTAAAGTTTGCAGATATTGTCTACAAATATCATCTCGTTTTATCCTCACAACAGCCCTGAGAGGGAGATTTTGATCTTCATTTACAGATAGGGAAACTGAGGTAAACAGGTGTTGTAATTTGCCCAGTGTCACACAGCTAGGAAGAGTCTGAGACCAGACTTGAACTCAAATCTCCCCCTGACTCCAGGTTCAGCTTCTAACCAATGCAAAGAAAATTGCCTTTAATGGGGGGGGGGGGCTAGGGGGGAACGGAAGGCCCAGAGGGGAAAGGCTGTTAAATGCCTAAGTTCTTTGAAATCGTTCACCTTCCAAGCCGTGCCCAGCAGTGTTCTTATTGCTCTGCTTTTTCTTGTATGAGATGTTGGATCATCAGCAGTGTGGGTAATAGTTTCAACCAAGCTATCCTAAGCTAAATGGAGAATGCCCTCTGGACTTTATGGGCGGCACCCCAATCTGACCTCTCTCAGGTCATGCAACCTGCCGAGACTCTCCACTTCTCACACTGTATTAACTGCTGCACACAGAAACTAACCTACAGTAAATGTGCACCCACCTGAAAGTGAAGGAAACCTAGACTAGATCGCGCTGAGAAACGAGTGTGTCATGCAGGTTGGTACAGTGAGAAGAAAACTGGCTTTGGAGTCCCAGAGAAGGGCTTCAGATCCCCTCCCCCAACAACCCTTCTATGTCCACTACCTGTGTGGCTTTGGGTGAGTCAGACAGGATGGATGGGCTCTAGCCGGGTGATCCCATGACCGCCTGGAAAGAACTCCTGTGACTTGTTGCACACTGGAGAAGCACCTTTGGCAAGCTCTGACAGCTGCCTGCCGGGATGGGAGGGGGCGGGTGCGTGAGCCCTGTGGGGCAGTAGGCAGTAGTCACCCTCTGATGATCGAGCCTGGGCATTTTCCTGCATTGTGCACTTGACAAGCCCCAGTCTTACACTCTCACATGTTGATTTTAAGACCTCTTGGGCAAGATGAGAAGTTTTGCTTTTGGCAGAGCTGGGGGTGGGGCTCAGTCAGGGAGCTCTCTCTGTTAAACCCTCCCTCCTCCTTTTTCTCCTATAGGTGTGTGATGTCAAAGCCGGAGGCAGGGCTTGGGACCTCCCCCCCAGAAGACTAAGCGCCCGCCCCATCATCATGTGGCAGTATGAATGCTAAGCTAAGCCAGCAGCCTGCACTCCTCTCTGGAGCTGTCAGGGGAGGAGGAAGAAGGAGGAGTTGGGCGTGCGAGAAGTCAGTGACTGAATCTTCCAACTTCTTCCCAGGACGGCTTGGACCTCAGTGACTGCAAAGCTGCTTGGAAAGAAGAACAGATTTCTCCTGCTGGCTTCTTTTTGCCTTCACTCTTGAAGTCTCGGGCACTCGTGTGTTTGTTCACCCCTTGGATTTCTGACTGTCCACTGCCTGGGACCTCAATATGTGTCATGTTATTGTCACCTGTCGCTCAATGCTGTGGACTCTCCTGAGCATTGTTGTGGCTTTCGCAGAACTCATCGCCTTCATGAGTGCGGACTGGCTAATTGGCACCGCCAAATCCTCCGGCAATGTGGATGTGGACAACAGGACTGGGAGCTCCCAGCAGCCTTACCACCCAACCCTGGGCATCTACGCTCGCTGTACCCGCATCTCCCACATCCACCATTCCAATCGCGATACCCTCTGTGGTCCCTATGCGGAGAACTTCAACGAGATCGCCAGTGGCTTCTGGCAAGCCACGGCTATTTTCCTGGCTGTTGGGATCTTTATTCTCTGTACGGTGGCATTCATATCTGTCTTTACCATGTGTGTGCAGAGCATCATGAAGAAAAGTATTTTTAATGTCTGTGGGCTGCTACAAGGGATTGCAGGTAGGTGCAAGATGAACGAGAGGGCAATGGGGCCCGGTGATGGAAAGGTGTCCAGGAAGTAGGAGGGGAAAGACCTGGCTGCATTATGGCACTTTCATTCATTCATTCATTCATTCATTCATTCATTCATTCATTCTCTAACTACTCTGAACAGTAACTTAGCGGGTCAGACATCTGATCCTTTCTAGACCTCAGTTAGCTTTTCCATTAAGGGGCACAAGTCCAACAGAGATGAACCAGCGAGCTGAGCCGGCCCAAGTTTCCTGTATTTCCTGTTTCTGTCGTCTTCGGCTAACGTGAAGACAGTCTCTCTTGTTCTCTTTTGGCTTTAGTCAAACTCTCGGCGTTAGCTGGTCCTGGGGGGTTATAAATTGTTAGCGTTCTGTTTGAGTTACCACTCCTCTTTTATGGCTTTTCCCATTAAATTGAAAGCATACACTCCATGGCTGCCTATCCTGTGGTGAAGGATTATGGTGGGAGCAAAGCTCAGCTGCAAGATTTTATTCTAAATGCTAACATTAAGTGCTTGGAGTTCATTAGGAGTCACTAAGTCCATTCTTACCACTCTCTTCTCCACGTCCTCTCTCCCCTCAAACTCTATCCTCAAGTCACCAGATCATTTTAGCTGGAAGAAAGAAGGAGCTTCAGCTGGTCTATGTTAATTGTATTCCATTTTAAATTGCCCGTCTCCTGTAGCCTGACAGAACTTTCAGTACAGAAAGTGAAAGGTAACTCATCCATTTTCAGGGGAATTCTCACTGTGGTGGTTTTTTAGAAATGAGTGGGAAAGGAGAGTTGGAAGGCATTGCAGTGATCACAGGAGAGAAAGCCTGGAGCGGGTAAGAAAACTCCCATTGTTACCAGACTTTCCCAGACTCCGCTCTGTGGAGCTGGGACTCAGAACACTTGGTTTCAGTTCCAAGGAAGGACAAGCTGTCCACTCAGACTCCTGTGGATTGGAAGAAATAATATTCTGTTTTCTTGGCAACAGGCACTCTTTTTTTTTTTTTAAGAAAAAAAAAAGTTGAACCTTAAGACATCTCATGTAGGTAGATCTTAGGAATGGGATTTTGTCTGGCTTTTGAGAAAAGTACAAAGAATGTTTTTAATAGTTGTATCCAAGATATTTTCCAGTCTCCCAAGTTACAATCAGCTGTATTGTCTACAGCCCTCGAGGAAGAGCCTAGGCAGCCCTAGTAATTCACCATGCCAGTAGGATATACTAAAGCAAGCTGCTGAGAAGTTCTGGCCTGACCCAGCCATGACAACAACCCCTGGCCCTTGTGCCTAGGACTTGAAAGAGATCAAAGAGCAGGCCTAAAGAAGGAAATATTCCCTTCATTTCCTTTCTGTTCAGAGAACATGCTTTTCGGTAGCACTGCCTAGTCCTGCTTCCCAGGTGCCACACAGGACTTGAGGAAATCAAAAGCCATCTCTCCTGAGATGTCCCAGCCCAATACCTCCAGCCTCCTGCTAGCCACAGGGACTTCAGAGCCCCCATCCCCAGAGTTCCCTGGAGGGCTCCCTGAAGGAAGAGACAGCCACTGGCCAAAGACCCCAGCCCAGGGAGCCCCACCTTTCCTGTAGCTCACCATGGAGTCTGCCTTGGCCTGTCTATCTCACCCAGTTTCCAGGGAGCAGAGGTCAAGGTCCACTGGTCCAGACCTACTCATTCATTGTAGTCTATGCCACTCAACGATAGGAGCTCATATCTATCTATAAATATGTGCGTTTTCCAAGGTGTTTTTCTCACAATAGCCGCATGAACCCCGAAATGTACTTTTCACATTTTACAGGTGAGGAAACTGACTCACAGGAAGGTGAGGTGACTGACACACAGCCCCAGACCCCGTCTAGTACACTGTGCTGATGCTTCCTCTCGAGGAAGAGCAAATTAGCTTTTATCTTTCAAAAGAGTAACTTGATAAGACAGGGACCGAGAACTTGTTTCAAAAGACACTTGCAAATCCATTATCTCACTTTTTTATATTTTCCTTTTATTTCCTTATTTTATTCTTCCTATTTCTTTCATTCTTTCCTATTCCCTATTCTTCCTCTGCATCAACCATGTATATAGGAAGTGCTTCTAAGTGTTTGCTGAACTGAACTTAATTGAATCCCCTCCTTCAATTCCCCACCATGACTTTGGGAGATAGGTAGGTTAGGGATGATCATCAAGCTCCTCAGAGATTGAGGGACTTTCCTAATGTCCTAAAGTGAGTTATTGACAGTCAGGACTGGATTCTATGTCACCCAGTTCTTTTCATTTCTAGACTACACTGTCAGTGACCAGTTGGGAAATTCTTAATCTTCCTGCCTTTCAAACAGCTGGCATCATATATTCCCCCCAAAAGTAACTTTTCCATGATACATTCCCCCCAAAAGTAACAATTCTCTTCCTCCTCCAGAGACATTGAGGGGTTGAGCTGGGCAGAGGGGATGGGGAAAAGCAAGGAGGTACTGATCGACCATCCCAGGACAGAGGTAATTTATACCCTCGTCTACAGCCCAGGTTCTCTGTCATCCCAGACAAAGGACAGAAATCTCAGTAGAGTCAACTCTCTGTCATATCGTAGATCAGTGGGTACCCCTTAGAAGCCCCAGGGCACAATGGATGGCAAAGTGGACTGATAATCAGGAAGCCTTAGGTTCTAATTAGGTCTTTGCCACCAACTCTGGACCTCAATTTAGTAGGTTATATCTAATATCTTTTCTGGCTCTAAAATTCTGAGTCTGGGAAGTTCACCTTCCCCTTTTCAACTTAGTTCTACAGCTTTGTGAGCTCATTCTGCATACACATCCCACTCAGCTTGGCCTTTCATTACCTGGAAATGTGTAGTGTCATCTACAACCTAGAAGATTTCACTTAGTACCCCTCTGCCAAATAATTTATTAAAATATTAAATAGCATTCCTGGGAAATCCTCTGCTCATACTTTTCTGGCTGGAGACAAATCCATTTATCCCTGCTTGGTTTTCTGTTTTTAAGCGAGTTCTCTACCCACAATAAAAACATTTCCTAGCCACAGGCTTCCTCTGACTTGTGTGCCTGCTTCCCTCCCCCCTTCCCCCCAAAACACACAACTCAGTGTAGAATCTTGTCAGAGGTTTCTTAGAAGTCTAAATAAATTATCTTCACTAGTTTCCCCTTGGCTGGCTTGCATTCCCCAATTAAAGAACTCCTGAGATTAGGGAGGTGCGCTCCACTTACCTTTCTCCCAATAGGAACTGCTTACAGAGATCTTTAATTATCTTACCCTCCATTATAAATGCTCCCAATAGTCTGCCAGGTATGCCAGTGAGATGGGCAAGTTGCCCTCTATACCTAGGAGTTCTTATGGGTAGGATTCAGAGGCCCCATCCTCCAGTTCTCTGGCTAAGAGTGAGTGGTTATATTTGGGCCAGCACTTCCACAATTTCACTTCTACAGTCAGGACTCGGGTGGATGCTATTCAGCATAAATGATGAATGTCAGAGCCAGCCTACCAATGCCAGGTATTATTAACTTGGTGAGTTAAAATCACGTTCTTCAGTGCTCATGGCCATTTCACCTAAGTGGACTCAAACACCAGCACAGCGAGTCAGTCATCAAGCATCGTGCTAAGTGAGAGAGATACAAAAAGGGGCAAAAGACAGTCCCTGCCCTTGAGGAGCTCGGGGTACCATGCGGGAGACAACCAGACACAAGTACGTACAAACGAGCTTGCAGGGTAAACAGGAGATCATTTCCTACGCGCATAGTAAATAGGAATAACGAGCAGAGGGAAGGCACGGAAAGTAAGATGGATTGGGAAAGGCTTCCTATAGAAGATGAGCCTTTCCTTGGGACTTGAAAAGCCTTGGCTGAGGCCTTATTCACTGGGTCTGGAAGGGCACCCTCCTTTCCTTCTCTCTGGACTGCAGAGTGGAAAAAATGGATGCAGGTGTCTAAAGACTCAATTTTCATTAACACTCACTTAGGAAGTGTCTACAGAGGACCACACAGACACGGCCTCTGCCTTAAGGATATTTTGCAGTCGAAGACGGCTTTTCACGGTTGTTCTTTTTTTTAAAATTTATTTATTTGTTTTTAGTTTTCCATATTCACTCCCATAAGTTTTACAATTTCTCTGCCTCCCTCCCTCCCCAGGACGGCGCGCAGCCTGATACAAGCTCTACATATGCATTCTAGTAAACATATTTCCGCATTAGTTGTGTTGTATAGAAGAATGAGAATGAAGGCGAGGAAACTATTCACTGGTTTTTTTAACTCGATCTTTATTTTTATTTCTGCTCACTCTTCCTCCATCCCCTAAACCATAAGGAAGAAGGTTCAGTCCCTTTTCCAAGGTCAATGTAGTGGAAAGAACCAGACTGGGAGTGAGGAAATCCGGGTTCGTGTCCTGACTCTGCCACTTACGTTCTGTGTCAGCTCCTCAAACTCACTTCTCCTTTCTAGCCTCAGTTTCCTCAGTTACAAGACTAGATGATGCCTGTAGTTCTTTCCAGGTGTAATAGTCTGTGATCCATCTTTATAGTCCCCAGACTTGCCCAGTACCCTTGCATGTAGTAAGTGATGTTTATGGAATGGTTTGTCAGATGGTACTTAAAATGTCTTTTATTCAGCTCCTTTAGTCTTTCCAAGAGGACTAACTGGGTCGTTTTCAGATCAATGAAAGTTCCAATGATAGCATTCTTTGTATGGGCATTGTTGGAAGATACACCACAAGCAAGGTCAGGTGGGAAAAGTCCCATGGAAGAATGTGGCTTTCTTGCTTCAGATGAGAGCCTGTTGTTTTCAACATTAGTAGTGAAGACAGATTGGCATGGTGCGAGAGGGGAGGGACAGGCCACCTTAGGGTGCTTTCCACAGGAAAACCATGCCCCATCAGTTCCAGCTTTCCTAAAAGGTTTTCTTTTCTTTGTCTTTCTTCCTTCTTGTACAGTGCCTCCTCCCTCCCCCCAAAGGAATGATTCAAATTTTAAAATTGGCGGGAGGCAGAGATTCCTGTCCAGTCAGAGCACCTCTCTCGGGACCACTTCATCTCAGCTCTGAAACACTGGAATGCTATTATATTAAATAGTCTCCCAGAGGGTAGAGATGGTGTCCATGGAGGTTTGAATGAGTGTGGTGATGAGATTAGAGATGATGAACCTGTCCTGGAGAGGGTTCACAAAGTACTTCCGGCACAAAATCCCCGTTCTGTTTGTATAGCCCAGTTGGGCCTCTGGGAGGAGGGAAGGTACAAAAGAGTGAACCCAGTGATCAGAAAACTCCTTGTGGAAACAAGATGGCAAGGAGGCCTGGATGGCTTCTCTGTGTCTCTGCAGGGCAGATAGATCCACCCAGTTTCAAGTAAAGCTTTTGGCTCTGATTCCTGCCCCTGCTGGTATCTGAAGCCAGCTGCCTTCTGACCACTGACTTGCTCCTTCAGCGAGTTCACTGGTCCTTTCTCCCCTGCCAGCTCTGTGACTTGTCTGCATCTGGTTGACAGCAGCACAGGTTTAGCCGATGACTTAGTGCCGATATGACATGTATTCTTTGGGGGGGTTTCCCTCCTTGTCAGTCCTGGATCAAGCAGATGTGGAAACAATTGGCATGAGAAAGGGTTGTGACCAGAGCAAGGGACCTTTCAGAAACAGACTCCAGACTGTATTCATTCCCATCCTGGCAACCATGATAGGTTTTTTTTCTTTTTAAAAGCAAAGCTTTTTCAGATTTCAGGACCATACAAGAGTTAATTTTTTTAATTGCTAAGTATGAGTTTAATGATTAAATAGACTGCAGGTCTGTATGATCTCTGTCATCCAGAAAAGCTGGGCACAAGTATAATGGAAGTCATCATCAAGCATCTTGATGCTTGGCAAAAGGATACAATCTGGTTATGAAAGAATCTGTTTCCCCAAATGGAAACCTCAAGCAAACCTCAGTAAAAATAATACAGATGAAGCTCTTAGTTCTTAAGTTAACCCAGACACTAGAGGAGCGGTTCTCAACCTGTGGGTCGGACCCCTTTGGGGGTCGAATGACCCTTTCACAGGGATCACAGGGGTCACCTAAGACCATAGGAAAACATATTTCTGATGGTTTTAGGAACCGAGACACTGCTCCTCTATCCATCTCCAGGAAGGTCCTCCCACATGCAGATACGCCCACATATGGGTATTAAAGGGTCGTGGCATTAGGAAGGTTGAGAAGCACTGCCCTAGTGTTTGACTTAAGAGCCTAAACACAGCAGTCTCTCAGTCACTCATTAAGCATTGATAAAACACCTACCAGGCCGTATGAGAGACATTAGAGGTACAAAGACAAAAAGTGAAAGAGACCCAGCCCTCAAAGAGTTTATATTCTCAGTAGACAATGAACAAATAACTAAGAAATTGATGGTGTCCAGCAGTTCTTAGCTTGACTTGGAAGCATACCCGGTCAAACCCAGATAAAGACCAGTCATTTCCAGTGGCTGTTCTCCCCCTGTTTCCACCCAGAAATGTGACTGAAAGAACAGCTTGTGGCCATAAATGATTCTCGGAACTCTCCTGAGCAGGCTCTGTTACAGATGATATTCTGGTTTCCCCAAGACTCTCACATTCCATCATGGAAGGATCCTTAGAATTAACTTCAAAAAAAGAAAAACATTTGGTAGGAGAAAGGTAGTTCATGACACCTCTGACTTCCAATAATCTGCCCTTTTGAAGGTCTGAGTGTTTGTGTGGGAGGTCTGAGGCCATTAGTGCAGCTCTCTGAACAGTGACATTAGCAGCTCACTTTGCCAGAGTTTATCCAGATCTATAAACATTCATTAGACACATACTAGAGGCCAGGCACTGGGCTTTGTGCTAGGGGTACAATTCATTAAAAAATAAAATAAAAAGATAGGCCCTGCCCTCAAGGAGCTTACAATCTAACGGGGCAGGGGTAGGGGAAAGACAGTTTATAAATGGAGGCAGAAAAATGTCAGGGGGGCAAAAAGAGGCGCCCGATGGGAACATCTTGTTCTGCGAAGTTGATACTAGATAGAGCAAGCAGATGCAAAAATGGGGTGAGCTCAGTCCAGTCCCTGCCTTCTGTAAAGGAAGGCACTGGGAGGAGTTTGATACTCTCCCTTCCAGTCTTCCAGAGGGTAGAGATGGTGTCCATGGAGGTTTGAATGAGTGTGGTGATGAGATTAGAGATGATGAACCTGTCCTGGAGAGGGTTCACAAAGTACTTCCGGCACAAAAGACCCTGGGAGGGAGTCTGCATGAGATTTATATCCCCATTTTATGGAGGAGGAAGCTCAGAGTGAATGAGCAATTGAGGATTATAGTTTTCAAGTTGGAAGGGACCTTAAAGACCATCCAATCCAACCGCCTCATTTTACAGATGAGGAAGTCCAGAGAGAGGGACTTGGCATCATAAATATAAACCTGGGAGGGACCTTTTTGTTGTTGTTCATCCTTTCAGTGACTCTTCAAAGATACTGGAGGGATTTGCCATTTCTTTCTCCTGCTCATTCTACAGATGAGGAAACTGAGGCAAGCAGGATTAAGTAACTTCCAGGGTAACACAACCAGTAAATGTCTGAGGCCGGATTCGAATTCAGGTCCTCCTGACTCCAGGACCAGCGGTCTATCCGCTGCTCCACTGAGCCGCCCTGAGTGCTACAAGACAGCCCACTGAAATGATGTTTCTTGGGGTGGCGAGGTGGTGCAGTGAATAGAGCACTGGCCCTGGAGTCAAGAAGGCCTGAGTTCAAATTCGGCCTTAGACGCTTGATACACTTACTAGCAATGTGACCTTGGGCAAGTCACTTAACCTCAATTGCCCTCCAAAAACCAAAAAAAAAGAGAAAAGAAATGATGTTTCTTGTTTCCTCTTGTACTTGTGAGCCATCCCTCCTTTTTGCTGCAATCTCCTTTTGTCATTTGGTTTCATTTATCACAAGAAAGTAATGTACTTATAGTTTCATTCTCAAAATTGGAGGTTAATTCTTACACCCTTTAATAACTGTTTGACCTTGGGTGAGTCACTTAACTTTCCTGGGCCTCAGTTTCCTTATCTGTAAAATGAGGTTAAATCAGATTACTGCTTAGGTCCCTTCTAGTTCTCAATCTGCAGTCCTTATGTTGAGTGAAGTTAGTGCCGTTAAGTTAATGTTTATACATGTTTTATAAATGACATCATTGTAGGGGCCACTAGATGGCACTGGCCCTGGAGTCAGGAGGACCCGAGTTCAAATCCAGCCTCAGACACACGACACATTTACTAGCCATGCGACCTTGGGCAAGTCACTTAACCCCAATCGCATTGCCAAAAACCAAAAATAAACAAACAAAAAAAGACATCATTTTTATTTGTTTCTGCCCTCTTTTCTGTACTCTACCCTGCTATGTCACCACAGATGGCAAAGGGGCTGCCTAAGATAAAGGACCATTTTTTGTTTTTCTTTGTTTTATGGGTTGCTATGGCCAAAAACCTCCCTGCCCAGGGTCCAGCCAACTCGTGAGGAGCTCCTCTGTCCCCAGCCAGATTATTCATCAGAGGGCAGGCTCAGTCTCTGGCCAGGGCTAGACTATAGGCCATCCAACTGTGGTAGAACCTACCAGAACTTGAATTTTTTGCTGGTATCTTCTTTGCAAACCCAGGGACATTTGCACACCATGATGAAGCATTAGAGCAGGATTTTACGGAAGATTTGAGACCAAAGCAACTTAAATACTAACTCTAGAGCATTTGAGGTCCTTATTCTTGGTCTTTACCAGGTCACTGAAGAGACACTTCCATTTCGGGACTGCTGGCTGAGACTGATGGTCAGTAACCTTAATTCACTAGAAGTGAATCAGATCAGCAGTCGTATATCAGAATGCAATCAAGAGTCTTTGGAATGCCGACCTTCAGTAACTTGCATTAGACTTGGATGAAAATTTCAGAATTATAAAAGAGCAAGACTAGAATTGAATTAGATCTTTACTGAGTCCCAACCATGTATGCAGCATTACACCAGAAACTATTAGGATGCTAATTTCTGGATTTTCTCAGCTCTAGTGCAGTAATAATAGGGAATCTGCGTTCTACAAACTACACCCTCAAGAAATGAAAAACCATCATCCGTTGCAGAGAAACATAGGAACCCACCCTTATTATGGGATAAATAATTACTGCCTGAAAGCAAATGGATCAGGCAGGCATTAATTTGAGCACGGGATCTATTTCTAAAGAATCATTTGGAAGGTCTGGAAGTAAATTATATACTGTCTTAAAATTCAAACACGGCAATGGATATGCAAATAATTCATGAAGGGTGGATTGTCATGGTAACCACCTAATTACAGGCATCAAATTATCACTGGTCCATGGGCGATCCATGTACACATCCCATTAACAAATAATCTCCCAAGCATGGCTGTGAATATTTACTCTCACACTTAGGGACATTTTGTTGTAAGAGCCCAAGGCAGCAGAGGTTGATGCCTGAATGCTAGAAGTTCATTTAAACCAATAAAAGAACTGCCTATTTGGAGAACAGCACAGCTCTGCTCATAAAGCTATTTTGATTATGTATCAGAATTTCTGCAGTATTACCACTAGAAGTAATCATTTAAAGCATACACCTCAGAGTCACAGGATTGGAAAGCGTCTCAGAGCCCATCTAATCCAACCTGTTCCACAACAAGAACTGTCCGTCCCCCCCCCACCAATGGCATCCCCCATATGTTGTCATCCCTCCCTTTTTTGAAGACTCCCCATGACGGGGAACCCACTCATGGGAACATGAGGCCATAGATCACCCTGGTGATGTCGTGACTTGTGAAAGAATTGGATTTAAGTGAGACAGAGTTGAACAAAGTCGTCAGCCTCGCTCTCTTCCTGAGTCATCAGAGTCCAGTGGTAGGATAAAAGTCAGGAGCATTGGAAATGGTCTGGGACTCAGTGGATGATCTGGGTGTTTTGATATCTGACCCAGCTCTAAGTATTCCACAGCACCTGCTTCAGTGACCTCCATGACTTTAGGAACAGATTGTTCTCCTTTGTCCATTCCTCTGGAGGCAGGATTTGAATTAAGGTCCTCGGTCTATAGGGCCAATACTCTTTCCAGTATAACTGGTTCCTCCCAAGACAATCAGCTTCACTCTGGAGATGAAATGTATTTGAAGTATATTAAGAAAACAAAACGAATATAAAAGTAGTTTATGAATCAGTATGAGTAGGTGTCTGTGAATCTAAAGGATCTGTAAATAATTCACTTTGCAGCTAAGCAATAATTCTGCACCCGAAATGTTTCATCGTGATTTGTCTACAGGGTAGTTCGCTATAGCAGTTGAAAGGTCTCTAGAGACACGCCCGCCAAACCTGAAGAACCGGAACCGGATTGGGACCGTGAGTTATTTGGCATTATTTAAATTCAGAGACTTCAGCAGACAAAAGCCTCCTTTATGAACTGGATAGAACAGGCTAAATTTGGGAGAAACAGTGAGAAATATTTCTTAGTGAGTTATAGGCAACATTCGGTTTAGATTAGCACTTGCTCTTAAATCATCCTTGTATTTGGGTTATTGCTACAAGAGTATCTCTGTTTTTCGGGCAGCTGTTTCTGAGCTGGAACCAGAAACCCTGGGTTCAGATCCTGCTAGTGCAGAATCTTAGATAACTTGCTTTACCCTCTGACTTCCATTTTCTCATCTGTAAGAATTGGCCTGGGGCCGGCTAGGTGGCACAGTGAATAGAGCACCAGCCCTGGAGTCAGGAGGACCTGAGTTCAAATGCTGCCTCAGACGCTTAACACAAAAACTAGCCATGTGACCTTGAGTAAGTCACTTAACCCCAATCGCCCTGCCTTCCCCCCTCCAAAAAAAAAAAAAAAGATTTGGTCTGACTTCTAAGAGCTCTTCTTGCTCTAAATCCATGATCCAAGGATGATTCTTAACCTCGACTACTTCATTGACCAGGACATTGGTTTGTTCTTTTCCTTGGTTTCAGATAAATTGAGAATGTCATAGATTTAGGGTTGAAGGGAACCAAAAGAGGCCGTCTGGTCCAAATTGCTTGACTTACCCAAAGTCATACAAGTAATAAGCATCAGAAAGAGGATTTGAACCCAGGTCCTCTGACAGCACCTCACCTCTTGTTCTTTCCACTGCAAGACAATTAACTGTCGGGCATTTGTCATATAGCCAAGAGCCTGCTCTCCCTTCCCCGTCCCTCCAAGGGATAATTGTGTCAAGTGTCAGCTTGACTGTTAGAATGATAAGGGTGTGATCTTCAGTTGCCAAGTGAGTTTGCAGGATGAATTTCAGCGCTTTGTGGTGAACTTGTTAGAAACAACTAGTGAAATTATTTGCATGTAAGAAATTAATCATCGCCACCAAAGACTTGGGCAGCCTTGAAAAATCGTTTACCAGTAACTGTTTCTTCCCTTATTTCCTTTCAATCCCGTGAGAGTCGCCTCCTCCATAGAACAGGGAAAGCACACGTCTCTTGTACTTTGGATCTTACCATTTCCAAGGACAGTGCATGAAACCCTAATGATTGATTTTTGTTCATTGTGTCTAGAAATTTGCTGGCTCTCTGGAAGCTTTGACTTCAAGGATTTATTGACATTGAAAACCTGGAATGTGTTATGGTCCCTCTAAATGACTGTGGCCCACAGAACTAGTCTTTAAAAGCGTCATGAATACTTTTTCCATCTGTCTTGCAAAGCACAGTTTGAGTCTCCTTGAGTCCTGAGGTAACTCGTCAGATGTATACTTTTCAAGAAAAGAGAGCCATATGCAAGCATTGTATACTAATAGGGCCCCATAAATAATGACAGAGCAGATAAAAATAATCAGTTGGGGGAGCGGAAGCCTTCCAGGTGGGGCCCAGGTGTGTTCAGATGGGGCTTGGAGCCCAAATGCTTCCGTGAGATTAGTACAGAGAAGAACGTGTCTGTCTGTTGGAGCCGGATAGCTGCGACTTCAGGGACAAAATCAGAATACTTTAGAAATGAGCGGCCTCCCCAAAGCACAGCCAGATCCTTTGTTCTTCCTCTTGCCTCTCTCCCCGCCCCTCCCCCCTTTCTAGTTGATTCTATCCTTCAGAGGCTTCTCAGACCAGCATTATGAAATATGCTTTAGCTCAAGACTGAACAAAACATTTCAGAATCCACCAAATCGATAAAGTGACCAGTGTGACCCCTGGTTTGTATGTTAAGGCCTCTGTGTGGTCAGCTCCCCACACAACTACTCACCTGCCGAAGTGATTTGGCCAAGGTCATTCACACCATCCCACAGTGAGTAGCAAAGCTCAGATGTGAGCATATGAATTCTTCTGACCTCAGAACCAAGACGGAACC
The DNA here is from genome assembly GCA_028646515.1 of Pseudochirops corinnae. Lineage (NCBI taxonomy): Eukaryota > Metazoa > Chordata > Mammalia > Diprotodontia > Pseudocheiridae > Pseudochirops > Pseudochirops corinnae. Next base: position 606,327 of record CM053587.1, read on the forward strand.
ACTACACATATTTCACCTTAATGAATGAATGAGTGAGTTAGTTAGAGTAGGGTTAGAACTCATTCATTTAGCCACCTTCTTGCTCTCCATTTCTGATTTGCTGCTGGGGTAGTGACTCGAACAGATGCTGAGGTCTCCAAACAAAGTACACATTTTCTGCTCCACTCCTACTGCTGTGACCCCCAGGATTAGCCTTGTTTAGACAGCCTTTGTGACAGATTCCTGGCTCCATCTCCTCTCTCTGACATCTTTCTGGCTTCTTGTTCACTTAGGCACAGTCTCTGGTCCGGTCACTTTCCCTGACCACTTATTTACTTGATGACAGATTACTGTTCCCTGTCCACTCACAGGACGCTTCTCCTCCCTCTCCGACCCCCAAACCTCACAGCCGCCTCTTTTTTCCCCTTATACCAGTTGTCCTGACCAACTCATCTGGTACCCTTCAGGGAAATTGCCTGACCCCTAGTCTCCTAAGCAGTAATCAACACATCCATACATGCGGGTGAAATAGATGTGGCATAATAAGTCTTTTATTGTGGTTTGATTGTAGGGTACTAAGTAAGTAAATCGATTTGGGTAGGGTTGTCATTTTTATTCTATTAGCTCAGCCTACCCATGAACAATTAATATAGCTCCAGTTATCTAGATCTGTCTTTATTGGTGTGAAGAGCGCTTTATAATTGTGTTCATATAGTTGTGTGTGTGTGTTGGCAGTTAGACTCCCCCGTATTTTATACTGTGTGTAGTTATTTTAAATGGAATTCCTGCTGAGTTTTGTTTGTAATATTATATACATATATATGTATGTATATATATTTATATATATATAAAATTAATATGTTGGTGATGTGTATGAGTTTATTTTATTGCCTTCAACTTTGCTGAAGTTGTTCATTTAGTTAACTCTCTAGGGCTGACAAGATAAACCATCTTTTCATCTGCAAAAAGGGATCATTTTGTTTCCTCGTTGCCTTTGCTTATTCCTTCCATTTCTTTTTCTCGTCTTATTGCTGTAGCCAGGACTGCTGGTACAATATTGAATAGGAATGATAATCGTGGTCATCCTTGCTTCAGACTTGGTCTTGCTGGAAAGATTTCCAGTTTGTCCCTGTTAAAGAATGCTTGCTCTTGGTTTTGGATGAGTACTACTTGGCATGTTAAGAAAAGCTCCCTTTATTCCTGTGATTCCTCGTGTTTTCTCACTTTTTTCTTTAAACTGCAACATCACACTCAGGCAGAAATATAGGATCTCAAGATTGTGAGAGCCCTTAGGGAACAGCTAATCCAACCTGTAGCCAAGCAAGAATCCCTTCTGCAGCTCCTGCACTTGGGGATTCCAGTGACTAGCTGGCCGCTGGCCCTCTAGCTTCGGAGAGCTCGTCCCCCGTTGGGATTGCTCTCATTGCTGTCAGTCTCTTATTTACATTGAACCTACATCTACCTCTCTGGGCAGCTTCCATCCTCTGTTCCTAGTCTGGTCCCTTAGGGCCAAGCTAGACCTCATCTGCAGGATATACTTTCTCATACTTTACCTTGGATATCAAAATGATGCCATGTTGTCTTCTTGGGAGGAATATGTCTGGTTCCTTCAACCCAGTTGTCGAATCACATGGTCTCCTGTCTCCTCAGCAGCCTAGCCATCTTCCTGTGGACAAACTTGTTGATTTCTTTTCTAAAATGTAGTGTCCAGGGGCAGCTAGGTGGCGCAATGAATAGAGCACCAGCCCTGGAGTCAGGAGGATCTGAGTTCCAATCTTGCCTCAGGCACTTAACACAAAAAAACTAGCTATGTGACCTTGGACAAGTCACTTAACCCCAATTGCCCTCCCCCCCAAAAAAAAAGATTATAAAATGTAGTGTCCATAACAGAACACAACATTGTTGTGACCAGAAGAGTAGAGTAGATGGGAAGGAAAAATCCAGTTTCACAGAAATGGTTTCTTCATTCTAGGAGTTTTCCATCTGAAATAGATTACATGGATATGGACAAATACATGCTAGACAGTCTTTCCCTCATAAATGTGAGGTGTTTGTGTGATGATGATGATGATGACGACGAGGACAATGATACTTTTTAAAAATACTCGCTTTGGTTCCATACGTTGAGAAACGCCATTTTGCTTGAATTGGCTCTTTCTGGAGGAGGCAGAGTTCTGAGTCCTTTGATAGAAAGGAGCTCGCTTGGCACACTTTTGGGGTGACGTAATGCCACACACTGGGTGCTGTTTGAGAGGTCATTCTTTGGAGGCCGGATTTTGTCCAGTGGGCTATTGATGGTTTGTCCTGAAAAAGAGAAATTTATTTCTCTGTGGGAAATCCGATGACCTTGACGGAAGCTTCATTTTCAGCTATTCCCGTGGGTGGATTTATGTTTTACATTATTCCTAGCCATGAACCCAGTTCCAACTGAACAAAACAGGACAAAGAACAAAAAAGGAATCTGGGCAACTTGAGAATTTTTCCTCTGTCCTAGTGGTTCATACCTTCTAGCTTGTTTTTAGGAGCTCTCTGACCTCCCTAGTTATAGGACACAAGAACTGACGGTCATTCAGAAACCTATCAGTCCTTTCTCCAAATCATTTTGATTGAGTCCGTTTGTTCCAGAGAGTGGTGTTGGTTATCGTGCTCAGAATGCAGTTGGCACTGGGAATCTGGATACCTCTGAGGAGAGGATTCCATGATCACCTGTGGTTTGTTCACTTCAGCACCGTCTTCATTTCCAGGGATTCTTTAGCTTGCTTTTTCTCTTTTGATTCCCCTCCTCAGCTCCCACTTGGTCTTCTCTCTAGTTTTCCACAATACAGTTCAGTCATGAGTCGAGGCCTCTCATCTAGTGTCTGTCTGTCCTTCAGGGCAGGAGGAGCTGGTTATATCGAGTTTTACTACCAAAAGCACAGGAACTTGGAAACCTTGGCCAGGAGAAATTGGGACCATGTTTCTAGAACAAGAGCCAAGCCAGTTTGAGCTGTTCTGTTGGCTTATAATTTGCAAAGCACATTAGCATGCATTTCTTTCCTTTCTGTGTGTTAGGATACAAACAAAATTCCCTTCTTACTCTTTCTCATACCCCATAGTCCATCTTATTGTATGTCTGCATGGGCTGTTCCCCCATTCCCGGAATGGCCTGAAATTCCCTCCTGCCCCTCACCTCTCTACCTTTTGGAATCCCATTTCCTTTAAAGTTCCACTCAAGTGACACCTTCTATATGAAACCTTTCCTGAGTACTAGCTCTCTCCCACCCCCCAAATTGTTTTTACCTTATATTTATTTATATTAGAGGGAGGCATTGCCCAGGGTCACACAGCCAGGAGGTATTTGGGGCTGGATTTGGGCTCAGATCCTCCTGGCCCCAGGATCAGTGCTCTATCTACTGCCCCACCTTACATTTATTTTTTAATGTTTTCTATATACTTGTATATGCCATATCTTCCATATTAGAAAGCAGTAGGCTCCTGGAGGGCAGAAGCAGTGCCTGGCACACTTCAGACTCTTATTGAATGTTTAATTGATTGACTGACTTGAACAACCCAGTGAGACAGTTAGTGCCTGTTTTATTATCTCCATTTTATTGGTTAGAACTACAGATGAACTATCTTAAAAGAAGATACTGGTTGGAAGTAACATTGCTGGTAGAGGGCTTGGGTTGAACCAAAGTCCTCCACCTTCATTTCCAATGCAAGAACAACACAAGGACCATGATGAAAGCAGATTGGAACCAAAGGGAATTTGGAGAGAGCCTAGAGGCGTGAAGCGCTGTTTTGTTACTTATTGCATGAGAAATCTATTCTAGAGTCTTATAATAAAAACCCTAGGTTCAAAAAAATAAACAGCCAGAAGGTTGTAGTGATGGTAAGATTGGGAAGGAAATGGAAATCTTGGCATAACTGATGGTTTCTGTGCATTTGTGTGTGTCTCTGTCTCTATGTCTCTGTCTCAGTCTGTCTGCCTGTCTCTCTCTCTCTCTCTCTCTCCCCCCCTCTCTCCCTCCCTCTTCCTCTTCCTCTCTCTCCAAACCTGAACATTCACTCTCTCTCACACACACACACACACACACACACACACACACACACACACACACACACACACACTCACGCTTGCTAACTTCCAGGCTTGGTATAGGGCAGGATACTAGCTATGGGAGGCTTGTTTGCTGAAGCTTTTAGTCCAGGGCCTGCACATAGTGTGGATGGCAGGAAGCAAGGGCTCAGGGATGGGAAATTAGCTCCAGTTGAACAACCATGAAAGCAGAAACACAGAGAGAACTGTCAGTGGTTGAAACGAGAAGAGAGCTCTGGAACTGGGGGATATTTGCTAGATACTTTGATTTGGGCACTGAGGGTGATCTGAAGAGTGAGGCCGGAGAGCCTGTCTTCTACCCTCAGCTACCTCCATTGGAGCTGGGCACAGACAGCTCAGAACATCAAGAATTAAAATCTCCTTCCTGTTTGCTTCGTACAATTTCCCCGACAGATCGACCTCTCTTGTTTTATTTTGACTGTTATTTAAATTTGTTGGCATTCCCTGAACACAAACTGGTACGTGGGAAGTGGGGCAGGATGGCTGACCAGAGACCGGAAGGACAGAAGGGTGCTGGGTATCACAAAGAAGTTGGCCTCAGAAGGACAATGCATCTCACGGGAACAGGATTGGCATCGATTCAGCTTGCTTGGGTGTGAGAGGTAAACCAGGGCAGGGGAAAGGACACTAGAGCAGAAGTCAGGGGACCTGGAGCCCCCTTCTGCTGTGAACCGATGGGGTGAAGCTGTATATATCAGTTGGCATCTCTGGGCCTCCACTTTTCATCTGGAAAATAAGAGCACGGGACCGAATGATCTCTTGAAGACCCTTTCCAGTTCAGCCATTTCCCTCTCCATCTCATTTTTACAGTTGAGGAAACTGAGGCAAATAGGGTTAAGTGACTTGCCCAGGATCACCCAGCCAGTAAGCATCTGAGACCAGATTTGAACTCCTGAAGATGAGTCTTCCTGACTCCAGTCCAGCACTCTATCTGCTGCCCCACCTAGCTGCCTAACTGACTAATAAATCAATTCAACACACATTTTATGAAGCACTTGCTGCAGGCAAGGTAGCATGCTATGTGTAGGGAATACAAAGATTAAATGAAAAAGTATCTCAGACCTGACGGAGCTTATGTGTTTCCAAGAATTGGAGCTTACTAGATCCTGCTCCTTCTTCTGTTCAGACTGCTCTGAAACAATCCTTTGATAGTACGAAAGGACTTCCTGTACTTGCTAACAAAAGAGACTGTCCTTCATAAACAGAGATGCCACTTCAAATGCACACTCACACAACGGAGAATGAACAGATTTCAAACAGGCTTTCTTGAAGTGGAGACCGACATCACTGAGCCATCCCCTCTCTAGCCTAGACTCCGTATAACCATACATTTGGGCATCATTTCTCTAATTCTTAAGGATTTAGAGAATTTTGTCACATGACTGTTGAGAACGTTGATTTCTTCTTCTGAAAACGTCCTGTTTGTTTTCTTCAACCTTTCTCATAGTTATTTTACAGAGATATTAGGATATCTCGTATTTGTCAAAATGCTTAAAAGCACCTTGATTACAAGCTGATGAAAGCTAATTGGAATTTTCCCATTTAACTTAACGAAGCAAATGAGGGTTCATCTTGGAAAGAGGCAGCATGATAATAGGGGATAGAACACGGAACTGGAATCAAGTCAGATTTTACTTCTGACACCTACTAGCTACCCGACCTTGAGCAATCACTCTAAGTCCAAGACTCAATTTATTCTTCTTTAAAATGGAGATAAGGGGTAGCTAGATGGTGCAGTGAATAAAGCACTAGCCTTGGAGTCGGGAGGACCTGAGTTCAAATGTGACCTCAGACACTTACTAGCTGTGAGACCTTGGGCAAGTCACTTAACCCCAATTGCCCTGGCCTCCCCCCTCCAAAAAAGCAAAAACAAAAAAAAAAAATGTGGATAAAATCTTAGCACTCATCTGCACATTGTGAGAGCCCAGCAAGTCCTATGAATGACATGAATCTCAGTTTACCCATCTATAAAATGGGAGGTAGTAAAAGTGCCTTGAGAGGGTTTTTGTAAAGATCCAATGAGGGTAACATATGTAAATGTTTTGCAAACCTTACAGTGATACGGGCATGGAGCTGTTATCATTATTCGACTGTCACTGCTAGAAAGCTTCGCTAGCAAACTGCTGTCTGTGCAGTACGTGTAGTCAGTGTTTCAGATTAAATCTGAAAGTGCCACGAGATGGGGAGGAAGGGACTGTGCAGATGTCCATTAGGGACCCGTTTTGCTATGTTAGAATGTCTGGAGACTTGACTTGTTTGTTCATTATTCTGTAAGCCAGGACAACACATAGCTGCCTCAGCCCTGCTCAAGTGAACAATGTTCCTGTTCAAGTCATGGGTGGCTTAGAAAAGGCTGAGCATCTCATCCAGGGGCTGTTGGATCCCTCTGCTTTAAGGAGAATAAGTGGGACAGGGCCTCACAAACCAGGCTACTTAGGCTGTGCAACTTAGCCCTTTTTCCACCTTTTATTTTATTAATTAATACATATTTATGGAATAGAACGAGCATTTCCTTAGCCTAGTGCAATAAAAAAGACGATTGTACATGAAACTGAAAATCTACAATGCACAACTTGCTATTCCTTTCAAATATAGAAGATTATCGATATGTAAATTTCTTTTTTTCTACTTTTTTTCTTCCCTGCCCCCACCCCTTTCTAGAGATAGCTACCATGAGACACAAATAGGTGTGTGTATGTGTGTGTGTGTGTGTGTGTAAAATTATTCTATATATACTTATATTTATCAATTCTTTCTCTGCATGAAGAAATGTCTCCCTCCATAGATCCTTTATAGTTAAGTTGGGTGTTTATAATAGTCAAAATAACTTATTCCCTCAAAGTCCTTCTCAAAACAATATTGCTGTTGTCATATACAATGTTCTCTTAATTCTACTCATTTCACTCTTCCTTATTTCATGTAGGTCTTTCCACGTTTTTCTAAGATCACTGAGCTTGTCATTTCCCATGGCACAATAGCGTTCCATCACAATCGTATACCACAATTTGTTCAGCCATTCCACGGCTGATAAATAAATCATTTTGTACTTCTTAAAGTGACTTAACACTGGTCTTGCTAGTGCCATCTGCTGCTATCTTCCAGCACTGGCATGGGACAAAAGCAGAAGTTGCTAACTTGGGAGAGTGAGTGGTCAACTCCATTCTGCCTTTAGCAAGGGGCATCACCTCCTACCAAAGACGGTTGTGAAACAACCCCTGGACCTTCTCTAACTTAGAACTGTGGCTGATTGATTCATTGGTGGGCAGTACACCAAGGAGTATGCAATGTTCTACTTGAGTTAACTCAGAGGCTGAACTTATGACTTGCATGGATGAAATCTCCCACCTCTAAGTTAGTTGTCTTCAGAGTAGTTAAATATTGAGGGAATTAATTATGTTAAATGTCCGTTGCATAAAACTGCTGACAGAGCTTGGAAAGGCTTTGATGTGCTCTGCTAGAAAGACCCAAGGAGGAGGTGGCTAGGTGGCCCAGTGAATGGAGCACCAGCCCCTGAGTCAGGAGGACCTGAGTTCAAATTTAGCCTCAGACACTTACCACTTACTAGCCACGTGAGCTTGGGCAAGTCACTTAACCCCAATGGTCCTGCCTTCTCCCTTCCAAAAAGAAAAAAACAAAAAGACCCAAGGACCGGAGTTCAAAAGGTCTGGATTCTAGAGTCACCTTGAATTAACCGTGGGACCACAAATCCCTTGACCACTTTGGATCTTTGCTTTCTCATCTGTATAATGGGAGAGGCAGCTAGGCAATGCAGGGCTTGGAATGAGGAAGATTCATCTTCATGAATTCAAACCCAGCCTCAGACATTTCCCATTTGTGTGACCTGGGGCAAGTCACTTTTTAAAATGATCTCCACATTAGCCATGTTGCCAAAGAAAATGCAGACACCCCCCAAAAAAAATTCAAGAAAAATTTTTTAAAATATGCTTTGATCTGCATTCAGATTCCATCAGATTTTTCTCTGGAGAGAGAGCATTTTTCATCCTTGAGAAGTGTCTCTTATGTTATATTGTTTAAAAATATCTCACCTCTCCTAAACATTTTTTCATGGCTCTCTATTGGAGGAGGGGCACTGTTTGCCTCAGTTTCTTCACCTGTAAAATAATCTGGAGAAGGAAATGGCACACACTCCAATATCTTCACCAAGAAAACCCCAAATGGGGTCGTGAATGGTCAGACATGACTGACATGACTCAATGACAACATAGTGTCAGAGTCCAAGTATAACGTCCTCTGTGAAGTCTTCTCCATCCCCCAGCTTAGCCCTTCTCAATCTGCAACCCATGAACTTGTGTTACAATATTTTGATAACTGTATCTCGAGATAAGTGAGTTTCCTTTTTAATCCTATGCTTCATTTTATACATTTAAACACATTATTCTGAGAAGGGGGGGATAGGCTTCACCAGGCTGCCAAATGTCCATGACACACAGCAGTGTTAAGAACCTCCCACCTCCCCCGTGGTCTTTCCTGATCGGATCTGCTCGCGCTTTTGTACCCTTAGCATGCCCTAATTGGTTTTCTATTTGTCCGCGTACCTTCCTAACCATGCACAGTGTATTCTAGCTTCTTGTTGTTGGAGACCAGCGTCTTAATGGATTTGCATCTCTCCTGTCTTGTCTGTCCCGTTAATCGACTTCTCCGGTTTTTTTGACCAGGACCAGATGGTTTTTAGGAGTGCTGCTTTGTAAGAGTTGAAGGTCTACAAGTGCCTTCTCGCTTCATCCCCACCTCCTTTCATTATTTCCTTCATATTCGCGATCTTTTGTCTTTCTCCCTTTCCCTCCAGTGCCAAGAAAGGACGTGATTCTGTTCTAGACACTTGATAAACTGTTACCCAAGGAAAGAATAAATAAAGGACTATATAGTGCTAACATTTTCTGATTTGACAAACTCCCCACCCACTCCCCAGAATTAAAATGTTTGTTTGTCTTAACATGACTCTTGGGCAGTAGAGAGAAATATGACTTAAGAAAATAAATTTTTGGCAGCTTAGCGGTCATAGTATTTAAGAGCTGCAGAGCTGGAATAGTCTTGTCATGGCCCTTAGATCTTTGCTCAAGGCCTGGGGGCATTGAATCTCAGGAGGAGGAGGAGGAGTGCCCCGCTGACTCTGCTAGGGACTGAGCAGCATCCTCTAGTTTGGGACCCTGACACCAAGGGATGGGAAACCCGATGGGCAGTTGTGAATTGAGACCTAACAAAAACCTCTGGTCTTCTCCAGAGGAGCCCATGGAATGTATTGTGCAGAAAGGAAGGGAGGGAAGCAACTGAATGAAGAACCAGAATCAGGCTTGAGAAGGCTAAGTTATTAAAAGGTATCCCAAAGGGGAGAGGGGCAGCAGTGGAAAGGAGGTGGTGGTGTGTGTCATGACTTCAGTGCCCCCTGTTGACCTGACCCACAGAGGGAGAGCCACTGATGGAACAAGCTCACTATAGCATCTATCAAAGCGCATTTGGGATTTGGGCAGGTCTGATCTTTGGCCTATAACCCCATTGTCTGAAATTTAAGGTCTCTGGACAGTTTGCTCTGAATTCTTTTTTTTTCCTTCCTATTTTCTTTCTCGAGGAATCCTGAGACAATTTAAGAGGGTGAACCTTTTGTCAAAAGACATACCCTCTTGGGAGCTGACAAGAGACCATTTTTGTTGGGAAAAATGAGCTGTAGGGCAGGATTCAGATTCAGGGAAGAAAAAAACAGAAGCTAGAGCCGTGATGTCAGGTTGACAATCTGCACTTTCCTCATCGTGATCAGTTTGCCCAAACAAACCGCCTCAGAGGCTAGCAGCCCTGGCTTTGTGGTGGTGGGGAAGCTCCACTCCGGTTGCTGGCTTGTACTCCTCCTTGCCTCCTGTCTCCCAACTGGGGTAAACATTTGGTGAAGCCAAACGTTCCTGTGGAGGCTGACGGGCATTGTGAAGGTCATCCATTCATGAGGCGCTTTCACTGCTCTACGCACAAGAGTCGGATCTCATTCCAGAACAGCTGCAGAAATGTGGATTAAGCCTGGGATGAGGGTGGACAGAGGTTACTTAGGTCTGATGCTGCTCTAAGAGGCCTGACTTGGCCGTGACTCATCCACGGATGAGTCTAACGGACTGTAAGGAGACTAAGTCAGTTATGGCGTCCACCTTTGGAACAGGCCAGACCTCAGTTTTGCCTCTAATGTGATTCCGAGTGCTCTTCTCTCCTTCTCTCCTTCTCTCCTTCTCTCCTTCTCTCCTTTACTTCACTCATCAGCAAAGATCACTTGACTCTTAGCCTGGTGCCTTCTAGTTCACCACTCACTGACTCTGACATGTCTCAGCTATCTTATGTCTGCCTGAGGACCTAGCACAGTATATTTGCCATATGGAACATACATTAAAAATACAGTGTTTGTGTGGCAGCAATGGCTCCCCAAATCTGGGGATTCCGAGTACGAAGCTGGAAGAGAAGAGCCAAAATCCGTCGTCTCAAGAGTATCCATCTCCTCTTTGCCTCTTCTCATTCTTCCATCCCGCACAAGCTGGCTACAGAAACACGTATTTGTCGGTTGAAAAGCGGGCTAGTACAAACCATCAGTTTCATAAGGCTTTCGACACAGCTACCAAGAAAAAAAGAATCATTTGAAGCCAAACTACTCATTTGGGCCCAAAGAAGGAGCTGAAATCAGCAAGAAGACTGCCTGGGAACAAAAAGTAATACTGACTGGCTGTGCAGACTGGCTCTGAAACCTAAACCCTAAATCTAAACTTCCTATTTCCACATATGTAATTCTTCCTAAAACTGGGCCATAGGATTATAGAGGTGGAATCCTCTGGTCCAACTGCCATATTTTATAGACGAGAAAACGGAGGGAGCTCAAAGTGTCCTGACTGCCCGGGGTCACGCAGCTAGCAAGTGTCTGAGGCTAAAGCTGACCTCCGGAAGACGGGCCTCCCTGATCTGTCCTTTGTACGACCTGGTTTTACACTACGTGGTGTAAAAGCACGTGGGTAGTTAGGAGTGACGCCATCAAGGTTAGAACTGGAGCCACTGATTTAGAATTTAGCTCTCTTTCCACTACACCACCGTTTCTCATTCGGAGACTGCCCTCATCAGGGGATTTGCATTTCCCAGTTAAAGTCCGATGACGTAAAATTCTTTGTTACAAGGGATGGCTTTCTAGGAAAAGAAAGAGATACGAGGAATTTAAGTAATGTAAAAACAAACAGGGGCAGCTAGGTGGCATAGTGGATAGATCTCAGTGCCTGGAGTCAGAAGATTTGAGTTCAAATCCAACCGCAGACACTCACTAGCTGTGTGACCCTGGGCAAGTCACTCTACCCTATTTGCCTCAGTTTCCTCATCTGCAGAATAAGTCAGAGGAGGAAATGGCAAACCACCCTAAGTATCTTTGCCAAGACAACCCCAAATGAGAACACAATAATTATTTTATATTCTCTCTTCCTAAGAGGAACCTAGAAATTACAGCAGGGTATTAGGTTACCGAACGATGCTACATTTATGAAATGTTTAACTAATTTTCTGCTTTATTTTGTCACGTTTATGAAAACCTTCCTTCTGCTGCTTGATCAGGAATTTAAAAGTCTGTTTGAGAGCCGTCAGGATAATGGTCCCAGTCTGATGGGCCGATGATAGGTGTGCCACTTGAAGTCCTTCCAGAGCCAGATGGCTACCCCTAACCAAGAGCAGTGGCCGGAAGGTTCAAGGCCTAGTTTCCAAGGTCAGACCAACAGATCTGCTTCCCATCATTGAAAAATACCACTGTGGTCTACTTCCAAAGATAATTAGAGAAAAGGAAAAGAACTTATAGGTTCCAAAATGTTTCTAGCAGCTTTCTTTGTGATAGCAAAGAACTGGAAATTGTGGGGGTGTCCCTCAATTGGGGAATGGCTGAACAAGCTGTGGTATAAGATTGTAATGGGATACCAAGAAATGGCATAAGAAATGAGGAGCTCAGTGATCTTAGAAAAACGTGGAAAGACTTAAAGTAATGAAGAGAGAAATGATCAGAACCAGGAGAATGTTGTATACGGTAACAGCGGTTATTGTTTTAAGAAAGACTTTGAGCAAATAAGTTATTTTGACTGTTACAAATACCCAGATTAGCTATAAGGGATATATAAAGAAAAGTGCTATCTGTATGCAGAGAAAGAACTGGGAGATAGAAGCATGTCTAGAATATCTTACACATACACACCTGGTTGTATCTAATGGCAGCCTTCTTAGGGTGGGGGGCATGGGAGAGGAAGGGGGAAAAGGACATTGCCGTGATAATTTCGTCGTATATTTGAAAGGAATAGCAAGTTGTTCATGGCAGATTTGTAGTTTCATGGACAATCGCCTTTTTTTACTGCACTGTTATGGAAATGCTTGTTTTATTCCATAAATTAAAAAGAAAATTTAAAAAAGAGAAAGAAAGAAAAATCCACATCAAGTCCCGCCTACTGGAAACTACAGGCTTGTATTTCAGTAGAAATCGGGGCTGTTTCTGAATCACCCACATACCAGTTTCCCTGCTGAGAAGGTTACCCGAGTCACCGAACTTTTCTGTAAATCCTTGCCTGCCTTGGGAAGGAAAGGAAAACACTTGGCTGGAAGGCGAAGCCGAGTAGTCCGACGGGAAGGTGCGAGTGTTTCCTCGAAATACTCTGACCTCAGCTAGAGGTTAATGCTGGGTTTGCTTTCCCGGTCAGAAGGTTGGTGTTTCTTGGTTTGGATCGACTGCTTACTCACGTGTGACCTTGGCCGGTCAGGTGTCTCCTGCGTGCCCGGCACTGTGCCATGCACGAGGAATACAGAGAAAGGCCAAAGACAGTCCCTGCCCCCAAGGAAGTGTGGGGAGGAGTGTGGGGGCCGGTCATGCCGCTGTCCGTGAGCACTAATTTACTCTTCTGCGAGATGAGGGCCTTGGACTGGACGATAGCCCTTCCTTCTCTTCTTGACCTCTCAGCATCCCTCTGGCTGACCACTCGGGCCAAGGGCCTTGGAGGAATGACCCATTCCAGTCTGTGCCAGCACTCTACTGCTCCTAGAAACAAGAACTGTTCAGGTTTCCCAGCCAAGGGTAGAGTGGACAGTGGTCAGCAGTGAAAGAGAAGGCAGCTTCCTCCTCCCAAAATAGCCCAGCCTCTGTCGGCCTCCAGACAAGACACGCTGGCTGTTTGCACAGGCTGCTTGCCCAGGGTACTTTTGCTCTTGGCTTTCAGAGCAGAACTGCAGATGTTCCCTTGCCTGGTTTTTTGTTTTGTTTTGTTTTGTTTCCACTCTCACATGCACTCTCGCGTGGGCTTATAAAAATCTAGAATAAGGCTTTAAATAGGCTTGTAGGTACCAACCATAAGATAAGAGAAATCTGCCTTCCTTTATCACGAATTGAGGTCAGCAGTGGATACAGCTCAGGGGCTAGAGTCAGGAAGACCTGAGTTCAAATGTGGCCTTAGGTATTAGCTGCTTGGCCCTTGGCAAGTTACTTCACTACGCTTGCGTGATGTTCTGAACTGGACAAGAAAATGGCAGGACCACCCCGGGATCTCTGGAGGGGGTGACGAAGAGTCAGACTCAGTAGCGACAGAGCCCCCGTAAGCTTTGCCTCAGCTGTAAGTAGAACGGAGACCCCCTGAGACAGCATATTCGGGGGTGTTGGCGATGCCTGGACGTGCCACCTAAGCCGTCAGTACAGAGTTCTCGGAGTGGGAGTAGGGTGGGAGATAGAATCCTTATCGGCCCAATTCGTATTCGGAAGTTACCAGTCATCAGACAGACAGCCACGCTCCGACCCTGAGAAAAGAGCCGAGTAGACGTTGCCCTTGAAATGGGGCCGAGTAGTGGTGTCTCCTGCCACCCTCCTGAGCCTGGCACAGCCACAAAGGTTGTAGCTCCATATGCCTATGCTTCTGACAAATATGAGAACACGTCCGTCTTGTTTGCTGGCCTTGTTTAAACCATATGAGGCAAATTAAGTGCAGAATTAATATTTAATCAGAGCTACAATTCACACTGAAAGACATCATGGTGTTTAGTCTCTGTGAAGGCAAGGAAGAAGCGCCAGCCTTTACTGGATGGGGGCCTGTGCAAGGTCGAGGATTCATAGCAAAACTGTGTAGATTCATGGCTTGAGAGCATTCCCCAGAATGCCTGGAGCTCAGAGAAAGAGACAAGGCCTGCTTGCTCTGCTCATATTGCAGCCAACTCCAACCATAGGCACATGGTCCCCCAAGCCAAGGGAGCATCCCTGGGGAAAGGCATAAGGCCTTAGCAGAGTACCATTGTACCTAAATGCCAGCGTCAGACGTCCCACCAGATGTGTGCTGTGCCTGGAACTGATCATTAATGCTATTTCTTAGGGAGTATAAATGTTCTTTGGGTGAACTGAGCAAAGATTTTGCCAGAGCTTGAGGGCATTGGGTAGAATATTAGATCTGGCCAGCTGAGAAAAACCACTCTTAAGTACTAATTTTGGCTCGTAGGTAGGGTTATTCATTTTTTTCTTTTTTTTTTTTTGGAGGGGGGAGGGCAGGGCAATTGGGATTAAGTGACTTGCCCAAAGTCATGTGGCTAGTAAGTGTTATGTGTCTGAGGCAGAATTTGAACTCAGGTCCTCCTGACTCCACAGCTGGTGCTCTATTTACTGCGTCATCGAGCCGCCCCAGTTATTCATTCTTCTAAATGCATTTAAATGGTATATTTCCAGACTGAACTCAGATTCCCTTCAGGTACTGTACACTGCAGACAAACCAGATTATTTTCCTATTCTATGAAAAGTTTCCTCAGTTTCCTATCTCTGTGCCTTTGCTTACGTTATTCCGTAGACCCAGGATTTCCTTCTCAGGGATATGGCACATGTGATTGGGCATGTCTTTTAGCTAATCAAGATAACCCTGAAAAGTCGTATGAGGCAGTCAAGTGGCACAATGGGTAGAGTACGAGGCTTGGAATTATCTTCATGAGTTCAAATCTGGCCTCAGATACTTTCTAGCTGTGTGACCCTGGGCAAGTCACTTAACCCTACTGACCTCAGTTTCCTGATCTGTAAAATGAGCTAGAGAAGGAATTGGCAAACCACTCCAGTATCCTCGCCAAGAAAACCCCAACCGAGGTCATGAAGAGTAGGTCAGGAATGAAAAATAACAACAAAGAAAGTCTCTGTTCCCTCCACCTGCCCCCAATTTTCACTTGCTGAAATAGCATTCAAAGTCAGCTTGTGCCACATTCCCCATAAAGGCATCCTTGCTTTCTCAAACCAGTCAAGCAACTTTTCAAAACCTTTAACATAAAACGAGGGAGTAATGGGTCTTATGTGTCCGTGGGCAAATCACTTGAGAGCCCTTGGCCTTAGCCTCTGTAAAACGCAGAGGCTGGATCTCAAGGCCCCATAACACATTTACAGGGAGCAGAGGCCATTTGGTTGTATGCTTACATGGAAACATTAGAAGAGAATACAGCTGGTTTGTTCAGATGTCAGGCTGCTAGGTTTCTGAAGAACTGACAAATTAATGACTAATGAGACTTCACCACGTTCCATCATTTTGATAGTCTGCAGTCTAGCCTCAGCCTACCCTAGGGATGGATTTTATTTTACACATGAGTCCTTCTGGGGTAGGCTCTGCCCTTTGACTTGATTTTGGGGACACACCCCAGAATCCTGTGCATTTCAGAGAGAGTCTTTGGCCTTCCGCATGGACCAAACCAAGACCTCCTTGATCCTTTGGGGTCAGAGGAGAGTCATTCAGAAGCCCATGTCAACTGTCAGTGATTGAAATTCCAGAGCAAGGTCAGAAGGAGGAATAACACCCCTTGGATCTTCCAAGGTGAAACTTAGGAAATTTTACAGTAATTCACAATCTTTCTTTTCCAAGTCTCATAGCCAGGGGCTCTAACACCGATTCTTTCTCTGCCAGATGTCTCACATTTTCATGCCTCCCCGGTCATCTCTACTCTTCTTATGTATTTCCTGAGTCCTCTTTTTCCTAAACATGAGTTTATGACTCACATGACTCTATTCTAAGGGGGAACTGGACACAATTCATTGTCTTCATCACAGTGCCTGGTGGAATGTAGTGGTGCAATGTGTGATTGGGCACGTGAGAGCCCTGTTCTTTTGAGAGTCCTACGGGTCTATCCATCCAAGGAATCATAGGGGGCACCATTTCATAGGCTTTAGAACCGAAAGAAATATTAGCGATCAATTACTACAACTGTCTGTTGTCGTCGTTCAGTCGTTTCAGTCCCGTCCAACTCTCATGACCCCATTTGGGCTTTCTTGGCAAAGATACTGGCATGGTTTGCTATTTCCTTCTCCAGGTCATTTTACATATGGAGAAACTGAGGCCAATGGGGTTAAGTGACTTGTCCAGGGTCACACAACTAATTGGTATCCGAAGCCAGATTTGAATTCATGAAGTCTTTCTCTCTATCCCCTGCACCACCTTGCTGCTCCTGTCTCATATCACAGACAAATATCATATAATTTTTGTAAATATAACATTTGTAAAAAATGCTTAACTGTAAGAAATAATGGACTCAATGATCTTAGAGAAACATGGAAAGATTTGCATGAAATAATGAAGAAGAACCAAACAAGCAGAACCAAGAGAACATTATACACAGAATAAGTAATATTGTTTTAAGAACTACTTTGAGTGAATAAGTCATTTTAATTATCAGAAATACCCAAATTAAGTATAAAGGACATATGAAGACGCTATCTGCATCCAGAGAAAGGATTCAGAAATAGAAGCGCATGTAGAATAATTTTACATACACAGCCCGCACACACACACGCCTATTTGTGTCTAATGGCAGCCATCTCTAGGAGAGGGAGGGAAGAAAAAAGAATTTACATGATAACTTTATTATCTGTTTAAAAGGAATAGCAAGTTGTAGCTAGCAGATTTGCAGTTTCACGTACAATCATCTTTCGTACTATACTGTGTTGTCGAAATGCTTGCTTTATCCCATAGATGAAAAATAAAACAATTGTTTTCTTAACAGAGTTCCTGGCACACAGTAGGTGCTTTGTAAATGTTTATCTTCTCCCCTTCCCCAGCTAAGAAAATGCTTCTCAGCTGAAATAGCTGGGACTTGCTCTGTATCTTTGAACCCACCAGGAAAAAAATCCCCAACAGCTCAGGAATGGTGTGGTTTGTACAACGAGCAGGCAAACTGATGACTAGGAGAGACGGGTGCGGCTCGGCAGGACAAAGACAAGAGCTTCTCCCTTGTCTCCATAACATGAGGCCATCCTTTACACTCTGCTCGATACAGGCCCCCAGAGAGAATGCACCACGTGAAGTCTGCGGCTTGTTTTTCATCGTGCAGGCCAATGAGGCAGAAACCCGTTTGAAAACTGGCTTGCGGTTGTTAATGGACGTCCCTACAGAAGCAGCATGAGGCAGAGGGCTGGGATCCAGTTGCTCCAGCTTGCTGAACCTCCCTTTCCCATCCACAAAATGGGATTCACACTCGCACTACTAGCCTCACAGGGTTATTGTAAACAAAATCCCTTGTAAGCCTGAGCTCACACATGTGATCTCAAAAGCACTTTAGGGGCTTTGTAATCCAGCCCCTTCATTTTAAGGATGACAAGGCTGAAACTCAAAGAGGTTAATGGCTTGCCCCAGTCCCAGAGCCAGTAAGTGGGTGGCATGGTGGATAGTGCTAGACTTGAAGCTAGAAAGACCTGAATTCAAATCTTCCCTCATGGGTGACCTTGGGTAACTTACTTATTCTTTCTCTGCCTCAGTCGCCTATGCTGGAAATTTAGTTGGATTCAGTAGCCTCTAAGATTTCTGCCAGGTCAAAATACCATGGCCTCCAGCTACTGGCCTCCTTGGCCTCTGTTAAGTCCCGACTAACACCCCACTTCCTACACGCAGGAAGCCTCCCCAGTGCCTCGCCTCCGCTGGTTACTTATCCTGTACGGAGCTTCCTTTGCTAGACCGTAAGCTCCTGGAAGGCAGGGATCGTCTTTTGCTTTTTTCGTCTCTTAGTACCCAGTAAACTTAGTGCGGTACCTGGCGTAGCGTAGGCACCTAATAAATGTTAGCGAATGAATGAACAAGATTACGACCCCCCTAAGATGTGAGGCAAATGCCCAAGGCAAATTCGGAGCCTGGGATTTCACCGCTCCAAGTTCAGTGCCCTCTGCACTGCCCTGCACCGTACACAGCGATGGGAGCCATTACACCTTTCTCTTTGTTTGGGGGCCCTGAAGTATAAGGAGACTCCTTAGGTCCCCAAGAGACTCTTTTCAATTTCCATCTTCTCCTAGTGCTTTCTAAAAGGGGAGCCCGCCAAGAGTAGGCCTGGGCTCCCCCCTCTGCCATAGAAGAGGTGACGGTGTAGCCAAGCAGCGTTCCAGGACCAATGGAAAGGAACTGACCTAAGTCCTGCCACACGAGTTTCTGGGGGCCGTTAGAGTCTGAGTCTCCCGCTGTCCCCTGCAGAAAGGACACCGTCCGTTGTGGTTGTCCAGAGTCGGCATCGTCATCGTTAGGAACATTTGAATAGCATTGTTTGTCTAGCTCTGATGAACCTTCTATTTCACTGTTAGCTCCTAGTCTTACTCTTGGTTTTTTTTTCCTCCTTTAGGTCTGTTCCTTATCCTAGGCTTGATACTCTACCCTGCTGGTTGGGGTTCCCAGAAGGCGATAAACTACTGTGGACATTATGCTTCTGCCTATAAACTAGGAGAATGCTCTTTAGGCTGGGCCTTCTACACGGCCATTGGTGGCACTGTCCTGACATTCATCTGTGCCGTCTTCTCAGCACAAGCCGAGATTGCCACGTCCAGTGACAAAGTACAGGAAGAAATTGAAGAAGGGAAAAACCTGATCTGCCTCCTTTAATCTGAGAAAGAGAGAAAGAGAGAGATCAAAGCCTGTTCTTTCCTGATGAACTTTGGAAAAGGATCCACTTTCCTGGTTTCACTGATTGTGACCTTCCGTGTGCCATCAGGGGCCTGTTTCTACCGCAACTACCCTTCATCCCAGGTCTCTGAGGAACCAAGAGGAAGAGAGAGCCCATGTCGGAGAAGCTGGACACAAGGCCACTGATGGGGCAAGGCTGGGGAGGGAGTTTAGAAGCGTGTAAATAGCATATAAACCATTGGCAGATCGCATCTTCCCGGGAGCCCCAAGGGATTCCGAGTTAAGTACTAAAGCCGGCAATCTTTCTTCTGGACAGGGTGAGACGGGAAACTAGGCTGGGGGCCTCAAAAGGGTCCTCTGTGTTTTGAGAACAACTTCTACCACAAGTTTAGGACCCTTTACAAAGACCATCCATCAGAATGAATGGGGCGGGCTGGGGGGGGAGGGGGGAAGACAGTTATCTAAAATGACTCTAAATACAGCTTACTGCCTGTTACAGAAAACTTTGCTGCGTGAAAATGGAATTAAACTCAATTCCTGCAGGGGAAAAAACATGGAAGTTAAAGGGGAAGCAGTTGTTAACTGGGTCAAAGCACTCACCTTCCTTGGGCAAAGAACTGAAGGTGACATTAACCTTGGGGGTACAGCCTCTTGTAAGCTCCCCCGTGCGAGGATTCCTCAAGAGGAGGGCCCTTCTTGGGTGAGGTGGACCAAAAGTCAGTCTGGGATTGGAGAAACTGGGTAAAGGGGAAAGTCTTTAAACCCAGTGGTAATGGAGGTGCCATCTTTGGTCTTCTCAACACTTTGAAGGCTCCAGACCCGCGGACGCTGGCACTTTTTTACACTTTAGGCTACAGTATTAGTGAGTATATGTGGCCCAAGTAAGATCGCCTCCCCCAACCTTCAGTGTCCAGACTTTTGGTCAGCTGCCTTTCTGCACTGGTTAGGCTGGTCCTTGACCAACAAACACAAAGTCTGTCAGCAGGCCTCCCACTGAAGCCTTTCCAGCTTTGTAAGACCTGTCATGGCTTAATCTAGGAGAAAGAATGCAAGGTCACCTCCACATCTAGAGGTGTCAGGATAGGCTTTAGGGGGTGGCTACCTCTAAAATGAAAGATAAAAGCTTTTCTTTCCTGAACATAGTCAAACAGGCCGGCCTGGTGGGGTCAGCAAGTCCTGAGGATGTCCCAGTTTCCAGTTCAAATGCAGATCATGTGTTTTTCTCCTGGTGTTAGGACTTGGCTTCATTCAGTTGCTGAAGGGAAACTCATTCCCTTTCCTCATTCCAGAGACTGATGTCCCAGGGCCAGCTGTGGCGCGTTCAGATGCTTAACTGAGAAGCCCTGCCAAATTCTCAGCATTTGTGGGGAGACATTTTCCCACTGGTTGTTCACCACGTTGCTGTCAGCTGTATTTCCGAATCTAGCAGCAACAACAGCCAGACAGTTACCACAACTGACATTTTTTTAACAGAAGAAAAAAGGACAACTAGCCATGTGACTTTAGTTTTTCTAGGCATGGCAACTCTTCCGGAGGACAGACTTAAAGAAGATGAAATGGCTGTAATGAAGGAATGTTTCCCCAGAAGTTGCAGGTTTTAAGAGTCAGTAAATCTGAAAACACCCTATGGATGCCCCCTGCGTGTGCAGGGTCCGTGGACAAACTCAGGAAGATCCCTTCCTGTCTCTGCCCACCTTGGAAAGTGCCTTGGGGATCAGAAAGCACACCTAACGTCCTCCGCTTTATCGTTTTGACTGATTCCGAACTATTTTTTAAATCATATTCATAATACTCCTCTCGAAATTATAGTCCCTGGTTTACAGGCATGAAGTCTTCATTTATGTTCCTTCATGTTCATGAATTGGCCAAATCGGGACTTTCGTAATTTGGAGAAAAGTAATTTTTGTGAAATTAGCTGATACTGTTGCTTTTTCTAATGTTTCACAAAGGATCTAAAATACGTATCGGTGAGATCAGATTGACTGCCAGATCCCAAGGAAACCTTCAAAGAGACCAACAGAGACATGTCCTCATGTTTGCTTTCCTACAGCAACCTTTCAGCTCTGAACGCTGACTTGGCTGCAAACAACTGTGGCCCCAGCAGTCTGCTGAGCAGAATTGTTTCCATTCTTCTCAGCAGACCTAATTCATGTTTTTCTCTGGATCTCTTGTATTAGAATACTTAGGAAAATTCATGATCTCCTTGGGGGCTGGGTGTTCCTACTCCAGCTCCTCTGCATGGTGTGAAGGTGACCTTTGATTCTTGAAGGGCCGGCATGCTGCATCAACTCCATTTACTAAGCGTTAAGCTGCCAGGCTAAGTGTGCCAGGCACAAAGTCGGAAAAGAAGACTCTTCTTGCTCACAAGGACCTTCCATTCTACCAAGCGGAGAATGCTTTGAGTACAGGCACCACGACGGTCCGACTATTTCTAATTGCAGAAGGCTGTGGATGATAATAATAAGAGCTTTGGCTCTTGGGTCAGGCTACCTTTGTGACCTTGGACAAGTCACACCCTACTGATGGTGGACATCAGTTTTCTCATCTGCAAACTGGGGGGATTAGAATAGATGGCTCCCAAGGTCCTTTCCAGCTCTAGATCTATGGTTTTAATCAAGAGCTCCCAAAATAATTGATTAGAAGTTGGGGTGGGGAGGAGACTCGGCATATAGTAAATCAAGTTAAAAATCGTCACTTCAAACAATAAATCAGATTAATATCCAAAATTATCAAGTAGAATTTTTTCTAATCACCTAAAAAGATGGCAATGCAAAGATCATTGGAGTAAAGTACGAGAATAATGAGGAAGGCCTTTGGGGGGGGCATGTCTTCCACATTTTGTTCTAGCACTAAGCTGCTAAAACACTGTGCCTCCAGTTTTAGAACCTCTATCCATTCTGTGAGGCCTCACAGGAAATACAATACATTCTCAAGTTTCATCCTAAGTAATTCTAATCTCAGGTGGGAAAGAGTTCTGTGATGGTTTCATCCTATTTCCTGTACCTCCTCCCTCTGCTCTTCCTCCTCCAGCCTATCCTCAGTAAGTTTCCGGACTCAGCTGAGGGCCAGAGGATTGAGCCAAACACCGGGAAACTGAAATCTTTTCCACCTTTAGAAGTGCTCCAGAACTTGGGCTTTCTAAGATTTTCTTCAGCAGCCCACTTTAAAAGCTGTGTAAATCACTACTGGGCTCTTGCCTTTCACCTAGTGATTGCAATCGCTTGTGAGTGCACATACCTGCCATAATGCCAGGAGCAGCTAAAGCTTGGCGGCAGGTTAGCCTGCCCTAACTCGAGGAACCACCATGAGCTACAGGGTGGAAGTGGGCTCTGAAGCTGAGAAAGAAAGAATATTCAGGTCTTCTGTTCTAACCACTAGTTCCCACTTTGACAGAAGTCCAAAGTAGATTGTAAATCCTGGGACTCAGATAACGAGGGAGGGGCAGGTGTTCAACTTGGTGACTCAGCTCGTTTTGAAAAGCAGATTCTCTATCTCATTTTTGTTGTCTACACTAACAGCTTAGAATCTCTAACTGCATCCGTTATCACATATAATTCTAGGGTTAAAAAAGACTCTGGGTAGGTCTGGGGTCCAATCTTGTATTAATACTCTGACCTTAAAGTTTCTATGTAGGCATATAGCCCAGCTTCCATGTTTGTTCAGTTATCGCTTTTAGGGCAAAGCATTGCAGTTTTACTCATTAGGCAAAGGTCTTTTCTTGGTTCATCAACAAAATGTTCCCACACCCACTTTTTTTCCTCCTTCATTTCAACCCTTGAAACAATCTCAGTCTCCCTTTTGAAATCCAGCTAATTTCCATGGGCTTAAATAATTACAAGAACCAGAAAGCCCCGTCTCTTTACATCATACCATCATCACCTTCATCTGTGTGGCTGCTGTCTTGGCTATAAGAATGCTGCTGTCCCTACAGTTATTCTCTTCCCATCAATTACAGGATGTAAACATTTGTGTCCAGAGCCAAAAAAGAAAAAAAGGATTTTCATTCCATTAGTTGGAACTTGCAGGATTTCCTTACAAAGTACCAAGAAAATGAAACCACTGAAAAACATTCCACACACTGAAACTAACCATATAACAGGAAGGAAATCTCCTTGGTGGATCAAAGTGACATCAGACCTTGACAGCTGAACTACACTGAAAGAACAGATAGACCAGCATCCATCCATTCATCCATCCACCCACCATACTATGCATGTCCTTCCTGAAAATTGTCTTGGTCTGGACTCAGAATAGCTATTTAAAAACCACTCAAGATGGAGACTATGCAGGGAAGAAATGCAGATGTTAACTGTTCATTTCTCCATTTTTCTAGCAGATATAAGGAAAAAAAAGTTGCAATATTCGTGATCCATTTCAGCTGACCATTTCATTATATCACTGAAAATGTCACGTGCTTAGACTGTTTCACCAGAAGAGCCCTATTTATTTTGCCCAAGTCTCCACTTGGGGCGAATTTGTAAGGTCTCATGATGATGCTGAGTGAACTATGAGGCTCCCGAACTGTTTGCTGATGGTTCTGTGGATTCTTTAAACCTGTGTGTTAACTCAACAGTGTAACATGTTGACTTGGGGTGGGGGGATATTTTTAATCTTTTTCAATCTGTGGTTTGATAATCTTTCGTTAAACATGTACTCAGTAAAGTGCCATAGTCCTTCTTTAAGGTGTAGCGTATTTAATATATATATATGTGCATGTATACATGTATATGTATGCACATATATATAAGTACATGTATATATACACATATATATACATACACAAGTCTGTGAGAGATGTGCAATAACAAAGGCGTATGTTTTGTTTTTGAAAACTGGAGAAGAGTTGGAAAAGGGTTGGGGAGAGGGGGGAATCATCCTGTTCAAAGGAGAGTTGAGAATGTGGGCTTTGGCCTCATAAACCTATGGCAATCCCAAAGTGCTCTATATAGCTAGAGAGAGAAAATGAGAAGAATTTGATTGTTGGTGTGAGTTTAATCTCAGTCTATAAAATCACCAGACTTTTTTGAGTTTTTGGAAAGTTAAGCCTGATGACCCAGGCCCAACTTTTTGCTAGCCTTTAATTTGAAATGTGAAGCTGCCAAGCTGCTTTTATGTCAGGCTAATCTCTAGTAGCAAATATATATATAAAATCACTGAAGAGCTTATTTCTGAATATGCTTTTTTTACACTTATCATTAATGTGGGACCACTGCTTCAAGGCTGTTTTCACACATCTCAGCCACACCAGTGTTGCTTTTTAGTACGGGCATTTCTGTGTAATGACAGTGAGTGGAATTTTATAAAAATTCTAGACCTGTAGTTATACATTTATATTTAGGAGAGATGGCTCTGTGAGGCCAAAGGGATGGAAAGCAAGACTGTTTTCTTTTGAGATTGTGGTGAAACTCTCCATTGGCCTGGGGCGTCATGGGGGGGAGGGGGGAAGGAGGACTTCAGTGCCGGATGGTATTGACAGCCACTTGAGCCAAACAGAAATCAAACTGTGCCGATGGACGTAGCTTGAGCCAGTCATCGTTTGTGGTACTCCTGTTGTGTTCTCAACTAATGTTTTTCTAGCATTGCCTAGGTTCCTGTGCACATGTATTTACCTTCTTTCCCACCCCCAAAAGATCTGAATTAAACGACTTTATAAACTTATTCCGAATGTGCCTGATTGCATTGACTTGGCTGCTGTGGATAGATTCCTGATCAAGAAAATATCATACACATACTCTATGCGAATTTCATGGAGCTTTTGATAGGGAAAAAAAATTTTCCAAGTGGGCTGAAACTTCTATTTATAGGTAATGCTACATACCTTTATTATAAAGACGAGGATGTAAAAACGTCTGTTCGGAAGAGTCTCAGAGTTAATGGTTGTGGGGGAAAAACAGAAAAATTAGGTAGAGGATTAATCCATAAAGTAAAGCTGCAGTACTGAATACAACAGCATTTTTTGGTTTCTGCTTTGAGGGACAGCAGGGAAGTTTTGATCTCCCCTTCTAACCTGTTCTGGTTTGGGGGGGCAGTGGGGGGGTGGTCCTTCCCCCCGCTTTACATAACCTGGTTCCCCCTCCTCTGCCACTTACCCTATTGATGTCATGGCAGACAACAGATACAGCTCAGAACTCCTGATCTCCACCTCAGCCTATGGGTGTGTGTGTGTGTGTGTGTGTGTGTGTGTGTGTGTGTGTGTGTGCACATGCATGCACATGTGCCACCACACCTGGCAAGGAAATGCCATATAAACTCTAATGGGTGTGTGTGTGTGTGTGTGTGTGTGTGCACATGCATGCACATGTGCCACCACACCTGGCAAGGAAATGCCATATAAACTCTAACCCTCATTGGGAAATGGTAAACTGACTGATACTTGCCCTCACCCCAAAATAGCAAGCCAATCATACAAAGCGGTTCACGCTTCCTAAGGAAGCTCTTTCCCACAACCGTTTCTACCCAGACTGCAATAGTCTCACTCGCTCCCTTTTTAGGAACTAAGATGACTCAGCTTGTCAAGGACCATGGGACAGTTAGGACACTGTGATGCAGTGCTCCTTGTCCTCACCTGAGGTCTACATGACTCAGTGGTACCATTTGGCATTCTTGGCTTCTTCTGAGGCTTCCATAGGCAGCACTTTATAAAATTAAAAAACATAAACAACAAACCTTTCATGTACCATATCACAAAACTACCATCTGAGGGAGGTCATATATGCAAGGGTTGTTTTCTTCATTTTTGCAGATGAGGATTCTAATTCAGGTGTCATGTAGCTACTAAGTGGTGAAATTGTACACAATTTCAACTCGGGTTGCTTGACTTCTGTTTCAGTACTCTTTCCCTTATACCATATTCTCTCTCTCTCTCTCTCTCTCTCTCTCTCCCCAACCCCCCCATAGCAATCTATTAGAACTGAGATAATTATCCAGATGGCTGAGACCAAACACAAACATTGCACAGATCGTTATGTGCATCCCTCTGATAAAAGGTAGGGTTTGCGGTTCAGTTTCCCAGGTGAGGGCCTTGATTTTTCTAGATGCTTCTTGATCTGAAGTCAGATGTGAAGCTTAGAAAATTTGCGTCTGGCCAGGAAACTTCAAGACTGAACACATCAAAGAGACTTTGTTCTCCATCTGTCATCCTACTAAACACTGAACAGTAAGTACCTATATACTGTCATGTCCAACTCTTCCTGACGCCATAGACCATGGCGCACCAATACTGTCCATGGGGCTTTCTTGGCAAAGATACTGGAGTGGCTTGCCATTTCCTTCTCCAATGAATTAAAGCATACACGTTAAGTGACTTGCCCAGGATCACATGGCTAGTGAGTGTCTGAGGCTGCATCTGAATTCAGGTTTTCCTGATGCCAGGCCCATGGCTCTATCCTTTGAGTCACCTAGCTGCCCTGAAGTTGGCACCTACTTATCTGAAATCATGCACCACAATCTGTCTAAACACTGACATTTCTATATTGATAATAGCTTTAAAATGAATAATTTATGTGACTATAAATGTATATGTTATATAATGTGTGACTAAATATATGTACACATGTGTACCTATATATACTGACTTCCGAAAATGTCTTTGCTCAAGTGTCTGCAATGCTGTTCCAACTCACCAATGATTTTAATTCCAGCATAAATTGCACACACGCACACACACACACACACACTCACACACACCCAGCATCTGTCTGTGGCTCTGGCCAAAATAATGCCGTTTGCAATGATTAGGAAGCAGGAAGAGAGATGAGGCCAATTTGCTGCTCACCCTTCAACCTTTGCGAGGTTTTCCAGAACCCACGATAATAATGCTACAGTGAGGGACAGACCCCTTCACAGCCAGCTTCCAAGTTCTTCCCTAACATAAAGGCAGCATATCCAGATTCCTTGATGCCTTATTTCAATTCTATATGCACCACTCGTTTACATATGTGGACATTACTTGGGATCATATGTCCACGATGGGAAAATCAGTTCATCTTTCAGGTCTTATTAAGTCTTGAATCCTCCAAATAAATTTCCTGCCCACTCTCCCTAGTGTCCAAAAGCAACCCTGTGTCTTCATTCCCAAGGCTGTTGTCATCTCAGTCATTCTGCCTGGATCCCGAGATTGCTGCCCAGAGAGAGAAGGGAGGAAGCTGTTCCCTCTATCCTTCTCACGGCTTCCTGTTCCCCTTTACCAGGGCAGTTCTGCAAGTTTAGTCGAAAGATGAGGTGCTCTGAAGTGGTCCCTGTTAGAGAGGCCCATCCCCGCAGAAAGGGGAAAATGGAGTCACTGAGCTGAAGGAAGAATTTCTCGACACACTAACAGGCTCACAAGGAAATGAGGGGAGTCCCTGAGGCTTCCAGGCCTATGTGATTCTAAGCGGCTGAAGAGCACATCTCACTCTTGTTTGCTCCTGCCCACAGCATGAGCTGTGCCTCACACCTAGGAAGTTTCTTGGTATTTTGAATGAACAATGAACATCGGGACTTGCTGAAGGTCATCTCCGTGACCTAGAGCAGTTCCTTTCACATCGATTGGACTGATCCAGGCAATGAATGGGATGATACAGTGGTAGCATACGGCAAGGGCAGCTAAGGTGGCACCGTAGTGCAGAGAGCACTGGCTTTGGAATCAGGAAGACTCATCCCCCTGAGTTCAAATTCATCCTCAGACACTTCCTAGCTGTGTGACCCTGGGCAAGTCACATAACCCTGGTTGCCTTAGTTTGCTCATCTGAAAAACAAGTTGGAGAAGGAAATGACAAACCACTCCTAATATTTCTGCCAAGAAAACCCCAAATGCCGTCACGTAAAGTTGGACATGACTAAAACAACTGAACAGCATATGCCTGGGCTAAAAACATCAGAGGAAAATGAGAGAAAAGGGTGACATGTTTGTGAAGCAGACAAGACTTGGTAACTGAACAGAGAAAGAAGAGGAAAGATGACCTGACAACAGGAGGAAAGAAAAGTGGCAGAATCGACCAAAACTAGATCGTTGGGGGAAGGGCACGGTTTGCTGGAGATAAATTCCATCTCCAACTCTGACAACTGTCAATAACCCGTAAGATAACGGTCAGTACGAGCGCAAGAGAAACATGGTTTCTAATGCCGACTTTGCCATTCGGGCAAATCATCTAAACGCTGAGCCTCGTTTCCTGGTCTCTAAAAGTGGTCACTAGGGGCGGCTAGTAAATAGAGCACCAGCCCTGGAGTCAGGAAGACCCGAGTTCGAATCCAGCCTCAGACACTTACCACAAAAACTAGCCATGTGACCTTGCGCAAGTCACTGAACCCCAACTGCCCTCCAAAAAGCAAAAAAAAGTGGTCACTAACTCTTATCTGCCACCCTACAGAAGCACAACGTCAGACAGCAGATGTGAAAGTACCGTCAAAGAAGGGAATGACAGATGACGTCATTAACATGCCAAGTTCACGTGACTCAATCAAACAAAACATGCATTGACTCCATGAGTGCTAGGAAGAAAGGAAAGGGGGGCTCCCTGCTGCTCCCCAGGGGGCATTCCACTGGAGCCATGCCCCAGCGAACACAAGGGAAGTTCAGGAGGCACCTCAGCTGAGCCTTGAAGGAAATGAGGGATTCTCAGAGGAAGATCTTAGAAGGGAGAGGCAAGGAGACAAGATCCCAAGCCGAGTTTGTACCTTCTCCTTCCCTCGGGGTTCTCTGGGCAGTTCCTTTGTTGTTGCAATTTTAAAGGCAGATTTCTAATCACAGTCCTCCAGTCCAGCTGATTTAGGTATTTCTAGTAAGGGACAATGGTGCTTTCTGGAAGCGCTAACCTGAAACCTTTTGCACCTGGCTTAATATTCCAAGATGGAAAATGAAAATGCTGAACTCGTTCAGCTCACCTGTCTCCATCAGAGCTTCTTCTGCCCACTATCGCTTTATCTGGGAGAGCTCTGAATGTGTTTGTAGATAGCGGGGAAAGAGCAATTGGGGTTTGTATGTTTTTGGTCGTGGACCCCTTTGCAGGCCGGTGAAACCTATGAGCCCCTTTCTCAGAATATTGGAGAAAATACAAATTTTGAAGTTAGAAGTTAGTGGAAATAAAGATGTTTTTTTTTTTTCCATCCAAGTTCACAGATCCTGTGAAATCTGGACCCCAGGTTAAGAACCTCAGTTCCTACCTCCCCTACTAGGAGTTTGTCTTTTTTTGTTGGGTTTTTTTTTTTTTTTTTTTTTAGCAGGGATGTGGCCTGTGGTCAGATCTTTGTCTTAGGAATATTAATTTAACAGCACTATGGAGGATGCAGTGGAGAGGCAAGACTGGAAGCAGGAAGATTAGGAAGCCACTGAAATAGTGTCTTGAATCTACCTTCCCACCATCTTCCATATGCATATATCAGTTGTCAAGTCATGTGAATTCTGCTTCGACAACATCAGACTACATCTGAAGCATTGTGTTCAATTCTAGGGTGCCACAGTTGAGGCAGGATATTGTAAACTGGAGTGTTTATAGAAGACAACTAAGATAGTGAAGAGCTGTGAATGCATGTCATTGATGGGAAAGCTGAAGAAAACCGTGGCTATTTAATCTGTAACACACATGATCACTGTCTTCAAAGCTGCCATTGAAAGTGGGATCACACTCTTGTTATGCTTAGTATTAAGGGGCAGAAATAGCAATGGGTAGAAATGGCAAACAGGTAAATTTAGCCTTCCTAATAATTAGAGCTCTCCAAAGGTGGAATTCGGAAGCAACATCAAGCAAAGAGCAGTCAAACACTTGTTGTGTGTGGTACAAAGGGAGTTCTTGCTCAGGTTCATCCATTCTAACTCCTGTTCTGCCCACCCCTAAATCCCAATTCCCTCTATCAGCCTAGGACCCTGTCATCTTTACTCAGAAAATATGGCTCATCCATCATGGAGGTGTCCTTTGTACTCTCTATTCTGCTCCTTAAAACCTCTTGACTATAGAAACTCTTGCTCTCGCTCCTCTCCTAACCTATTCCCACTCTAATTGGGCATCTCCTATCCTCAGAAGCTCATCCAGATAATGTCTCATCTTTAACCTCCTTTGCTCCTTCCCTACCACCTACTAACACATTCAAATAGCCCCCAGATGAAGTAATAGTGGGTTGGAAGAAACTGATGGAGACAGGTGAGCTGAACGAGTTCAGTATTTTTATTTTTCTATCTTAGAATATTAAGCCAGGTGCTAAAGGTTTCAGGTTAGTGCTTCCAGAAAGCATCATTGCCCCTTAGTAGAAATACCTAAATCAGCCGGACTGGAGGACCATAAGAAACGAGTGATTAAAAACCTGCCTTTCAAATCACAAAAAGAAAATCAAGGAGCCTGGAGATGGCCCCAGACTAGGCTGTGCCTCGCACAGGTCTGGACCCAGTCCTGCCCTATGCTGCCCCAATATTAAGGAATGTGGAAGATGCCAGATTTCTGTGGGAATGATGACAGGAGCCTAAGGCTAAACAGGCACAGTGACACAATAATGGGTGGCCTTTTCTTGATGATTTTTCCCCAGTCTATCCAGAATCCGGGAAATGATGATTTCAGTTCAGGGATTAGATGAACCAGGAAAAACAACTGGTAAAGGTGATGGGTTGGAGAGGTTGTTCCATCAATGGTTTCAATGTTGAGCCACAGACCTACAGAAACCTTAAATGTCAAGTTTGGAACAACAGACAAGCATTTGGTTATGTTGGTTATTATTCAAACACATAATGAAGCAGACAGTGGTCAAGACAAAATAGCAATTTCTAAGTCAAGGTTAGAGGACAGAGCCAAAGGAAGCCATTTTAGTGATGAACCTGGCATGGGACAGGGCACGTCTGCTTATCGGGATGATAAATGGACTTGGGCTCCCCTCCCCTGAAGGGCTGAAAACGACCAAGTTTTAAAACGTGGTAACAAAAGGCACTTGACATGATGAGGCAACACACATTTCTAGCACAAACTGAACTGACTTAAACACTTGGACCAACAAAAATAAACAACTTTAGCTCAAGGAATACCTTGATCTAATCTAAACTGAATCAACCGAGTATGTATTTTTGTACTATATCAATTCTTGCTTTCCTGTGTCAAGGTACAAATTCTTTATTAATGGAATTTTTAAACCAAGTACAGTCCCTTTAAAAACTCTTCTCTCCTCGAAATTAAAATTTTGTTTGAGATAAAGGCTGTTACTTGTTTTGTGTGTCAAAAAATGTATTAGGTTCCACAAACCCCCCCCCCCCTCAAATTTTCAACTCACACAATTGCATTCACCTCCAATGAACGCAACTTCCCATCCTTCAAACATCACCTCCTACTATTCTATCACAAGGTCAGTGTTGGTTAATCTAAAGGTTGTAATCTTGAGAAGATGGCAGCATAGAATTCCAATGATGTCACGTGATATTGCTTCATCCTCAATCTAAATCTGGGCTTCTCCATCTAGAATCATATGATTGCTAAATGAACCAATAATTAGGGGCTGTTTTTCTGGCACAGAGATTCCATGTGCAAGGACCCACCAATTATTACATGAAACACCTAGAGAAGCCCTGCTAAATTAGGCTAATACAAAAGCAGTGAACATACTTCAATAGTGAGGGAAAATTTTATGTTTCACGTAAGGGTCCTAACAATTAAGGGGGCAGACCTGCAAGGATTCTTAACCTGGCTGCTGTGAACTTGGTGGGTTGTTCTTGTAAAAAAAAATGTTGACGACTGTATTTCAATATAGTATCCTTTGTATTCCTAAGTATTTTATTTAGTGCATT
Source organism: Pseudochirops corinnae (assembly GCA_028646515.1). Lineage (NCBI taxonomy): Eukaryota > Metazoa > Chordata > Mammalia > Diprotodontia > Pseudocheiridae > Pseudochirops > Pseudochirops corinnae. The sequence goes on from CM053587.1 coordinate 638,014, forward strand.
AAAAAAATGTTACAAGATATGGTTCCTAGGCTTCACCAGGGTTTCAAAGGGGTGCTTGACACCCCCAGAAGGACCCTGTAATGGTAATGGGAATTTGAAGATCTTCCCTGTTCCTTAATAAGCCTAAATTGAACTTGAAGAACATTCCTGATTTGAAAAATAAACTCTGCCCCCTAATAGGCTGAATGTGACTACACGGAGCCTGTGGTAGGAAGTTTGCTGAAAGGTGGAGCAGAACCCACAGGAGAAGCAGGCTTTGAAGGAGGCTTGTTTTTCAGGAAGGCACAACTTTTATTACTTTGTAGTCAAATGGGTCATGAGGGTTGTGATGTTCTCTGGCCCTGGAGAAGACTATATATCTCTAAGGCAAGGTTTTGTTTTGGGGGCTCACTTTGGGAAGAGTTGTGTGATTTGGCCAGATGAGACTCTGGGTAGCCACTGAGCCCCCCGGCTTTGAAAACCCAGATGTTACTGCTTCTCTCTCTGGTGACTAGGTATGGATGGTCAGACGGCTGGAAGCCCTGCCTGCTTAACTGTGTTATTTTTCTGTCTGTATTTTTGTCTGCTTGTATTCTCTGAAGTTCAGGGTGCTGACTTTTCCCCCTGAACTAGGTAAATGATATATGTTTGATTAAAGTAAAATTGTTAACCCTTTTTGAGTTGCTTTCCTTTAGAAAAGCAGATCAAAGAACCTGTGCTAGCAACCATCCTGAGTATGCCAGGGTACTTGCTGCTACAGACCCTTAGATCAGAGAATAACATCTGTGCAGTCAGATTTCATAAACAACAAAATCACAGGTTTCAAAATTATCTTCCTATTCAAATATATAAAAAAGGATAATTACTTTCTGCTCTATATCTATGCAAAGAAAAGAATGGACCTTCAGTGAGGAAGTTTTTTAGTTTAGATCAATCAAGTTATTAGGTTCAAAATGAAATGAATGGATCAACATTTGCAGATTAGGTAAGGATGTGGAATTCATACAATCTGAGTATGACTTAACTGCATTATTATTCTGTGGTTTTCTAATATGTGATATGATACTAGTGGAGTATTAAGAAATGGGAATGGGGGGGTAGAGCCAAGATGGCGGCGTAGCAGCAGGAACATATCGCAGCTCTCACATAGCCACCCCAAAATACCCATAAAAAAGGACTCTAAACCAATCCTAGAACCCCAAAACGCACACAAAGATACTTCCCACTAAAGTCAGCTCAGCTACGAGGAACCATATCAGCACTGCGAACCGAAACCAGCCTGGCCTGAAGACGCAGCTGTGCCCAGGGGGCGGCTGGACTGGAGCAGCGGAGGAGCCTCTGAGGTGAGTGGATTAGCGGCAGCTGCAAGTGGGGATTGCGAAAGGGGGAGATAAGCAGTCTGGCCGAAAGGCCTCCAGAGCAGAAAAGCAAAAGGCAGAGGTTTTGCACCCGCCTCTGCGTTGTAGCTCCCGCCTGCGGCCTGCAGACGGCAGGGGGACTGAGTGATTGTTCTCAGGCCAAGAGCTCTCGT
>CM053587.1:640023-657969 GCA_028646515.1 Pseudochirops corinnae
CTGTTTGTCTGTCTCTGGAATTCTTGCTTATGTACACACCTCAGCCAATCCCCTTCTTCCACATCAACAGGGGCTCAGCCAATCCCCTTCTTCCACATCAACAGGGGAGTTCATGCCTTATTAACAGTGGGACAGAGTTTGCAGCTTCCACACTTAGCACTTAAGTGCTAAGTATCCTGCTAAACTGATTACTATTACAGGCCCAAAACCTCCTCAAATGGTGGACAATATTTTGGTAATAAGCCCTCTAGACCAGCGGTTCTCAACCTGTGGGTTACAACCCCTTTGAGGTCAAATGACCCTTTCACATATTTCCGATGGTCTTAGGAACCGAGACACGGCTCCTCTACCCATCTCCAGGCGGGTCCACCCACACACGAGGAGTAAAGAGTCGTGGCAATAGGAAGGTTGAGAACCACTGCTCCAGATAAACACAGAGTTCCTCATTGAGCCCAAACTCAAAACCTTTATAAGCAATATAAGAAAAAGCGCCTTCAAAAGTCAAACTCTTCATGAACTGACAGGCCGCACCACTGGCACTGCCTTTGAAAACCCCAGTCACTTCCAAGCCAACAGGAGGTACTAGAGTAGGACTTGAACGGAACAAGATGGTGCTTTAATATGAGGGAAGGTGCTACTGTTGCATTAAAATAGCATCTCCCGACAGTACATTTAGCCAAGAATTACTCTGTGGTTAAATTTATTTAAACTCTCCTTTCCTCAATAACGAATACCTGAGTTCTACTCAGAATGAAGTTTCTAAAAAGCTTGAAGGAGTTTCTGTCATGGCAGAGAACAAAAGAAAGCTCGACGGCTCTGAGCACAGTGCACATATCTGTATCAGACCCGCTCGCAATCTGAACCCTCTGCCACGCTCTGCTGTGTGCGGCAATGCTTTGTCTTCCTCTTCTTACTTTCTGTTTACATTTTTGTGTTTAAATCTGTTTCTTTTTCTTTTCTTATTGTGTACTCAAGCTTTAGTAATTTAAGTTTAAAATAAATTAATAAAAAAGATAACCTCACATATAAGCTAGCACAAATTCAAGTACCAAAATATGGTTACAGGAAAGTATGTGTTTAAGAAGATGCTTGGGGCAGCTGGGTGGCACTGTGAATAGAGCACCAGCCCTGGAGTCCAGAGGACCTGAGTTCAAATCCAGCCTCAGACACAACACCAAAAAAACTAGCCATGTGACCTTGGGCAAGTCACTTAACCCCCAAATGACCTCCAAAAAGCAAAAAAAGAAAAAAAAATGCTTTTAGAAAGCCCGGGAAAATGTTTTCAAGGTAATAGGACCTGGTGCCATGAGGGGAAAAAAACCCCATCATTATGAGTGTCTCACCACAGAAAGGGCTGCTGAATGATTATATTAGCCAAAATGCAGGGTTGGTCTCATTCTCTTAGCCAACATTCACTGAATACCTAATTATGTAAACTTCCTGGTACTAGGAATTCCTATTTTTGACAACCAGAGACACAGGATTTTCTAATAACTGTCAAGGCAAAATACGACAATTGAGATTAAAAACTACTCTAAAGTCAGTTGCTATTTTTGAAAAAAGGGGGGGAGGGGCAGCTAGGTACCATAGTGAAAAGCTGCGCCAGCCCTAGAGTCAGGAGGACCTGAGTTCGAATCTGGCCTATAATCACCTGAGCCTCTCACACTCATTCAGCAAGGGAAGCCTAAGCAGAGGTCCCCTTCTTCCAGCATCGGCCTGCCTCCCATTTCAAGGTGCTCTGATTTCCCTCTCCAGAGCTGCCCCGAGGCTTAGCCATGCTCACTCTACCCTGGCCTACTGAACGCCTTGTGTGTCTCCGTCCTATTGCCATCCTTCTCATGCCAAACCTTGGCCTACGTTCCTCCCACCATCCATCTGCTCTGTCACTGCTCAGAAGCGACTGAATGATGGTAAATTCTTGTGATTCATTCTCAGCTGGGCTCTGTCCTAATGCTGCCCTACTCGATTCCCTCTTCCACCCTCAACCTTTCAGCTGTGGACATTCCCTCTCACTCTGAGGGGAAAACTGAGGCTGTTCAATGTGAGCAAGTGCCATCTTCTCCCGTTCTCCTTCATCTCAAACCCCCCAATATCATCATGCACTCTTTCCTCTCCCCCAGTCTCTCACAGAGACATAGCTCTTCTTCTTGCCCAAGCTCATCTGCTCTCCTTCTGTGTACTGGATCACATCGCCATCATTTCCTCCAGCAGATTATCACCTTCTTCATTAATCATCACTCTTTTCTCTCCTGAATCTTCAATCCCTCCGTATCAACCAGTCTATTATCCACTGCCTTCAAATGTTCCCATGTGTCCCCAGCCTCAAAACCTTTCACTAGATGCCACCACACTCTCAAGCTGTCGTCCTAGACCTCTTTTCCCTTTCTCAAACTCAAATGAAAAATTGTCTACACACTCACGTGCCTCCACCTTCTCTCCTCTCATTCACCCCCCAATCCCTTCTAACTCTAGCATCTGAATTCATCATTCTACTGAAATTATTCTCCTCAAAGTCACCAGTGATCTTTCTTAAAAAACAGGTTTTTCTCAATAACTTTTGGAAAAGAATACCTTTCTCTGCTTCCTCTTAGGAATCATCCCTTAGAATATAGTATTTAAAAAGAAGAAGAGAAAAAAACATCAGCACGACGGATCAATAAACAGAAAAAAATACGATATTATACACAATGTCCACACTCACAGGCTTCCCGTCCCCATCCCCTGCAGAACAAATTCGTTTATGTTCTTCTTTTCCATTTACTTTACTGTGATCGTTGCAGACGCTGTAGTCTCTGTGTATATGGCTCCCTGGCTTCATTCATTCCATTCTGCATAAGCTCATCTAGCCTTCCATGCTGCTCAGGATTTTTTACGTTTCAACATTTCTCATACCACAGTAATATTCCACTACACTTATGTACCACCCTTCATTTAGCCATTCTCCAATAAATGTATATATGCTTTGTTACCAGTTTTTCTGCTACCAGAAAAAGTGCTATAATGATTTTGGTGGACATGGTGCCTTTTTGTCTATGCCCTCCATGGGGTATCTGCCCAAGAGTGGAATCTTTCGGTCAGTGGGTATGGGTACTTAACTTTATTTACATAATTCCAAATTACTTTCCAGAATGGTTGTGCCAAATCACAATTCTACCAACAATGCATTCATGTGTCTGTCTTTCCACAGCCCTTCCAGCAATGACTATTCCATGATCCAGGGCACCACTCTGCATCTGGTACAAAAGATCACTACGAAGTGAGTTTAGGGGCAGCTAGGTGGCACAGTTAATAGAGCTCCGGCCCTGGAGTCAGGAGGACCTGAGTTCAAATCTGACCTCAGACACTTGGCATGCTTACTAGTTGTGTGACCTTGGGCAAGTCACTTAATCCCAATTGCCTTGCCTTCCCCCCTCCAAAAAAAAAAAAAAGAAAGAGGTGGGTTTAAGCAGAAAGTAATTTTACTAAAAATACATTCGAATACCCCAATACCCACACTTAGAAGCATATCCCAAGGCCAATAAATGCAATTCAAGAAGATAAAAACAAATGAAACAAAAGCTGCCAATAAGGAGGTTCCTCCAGGTATGAGGATCTGCCAGACAAAAACCTAAAAATTGCTTTTGTGCTCGTCTACCACAAAAACATGCACGACTGGTTCCCAAATCAGGTTTACATCACAACCTCCTGGGGAGCTGTGGAGGTCAGGAATTAACTTGCGCTTACTCAGCACCACCAACGCCCTGGCCCACAACCCTCCTCTTCTGTTACCTTCGCCAATCTGCTGGGCACGAGGCATCAATTTTGACTTTAATTTATCTTAATATTCGGAACCTGGAGCACTCTTTCAATAAACAAATATCAAGCACGGGACACAAAACGAGGAAAAACCAGCCCCTGCCCTCCAGGAAGGCACAGCCTCACAAGCAAATTACTTACCAAGAGTTTGCGATTTCTTTTTTGAGAACGACTGAGTCATACCCTTTGATCACTTTGAGACCAATAAGCTTTTGCTACTTGTCAGATGTAATGGTCTTCCCTCACTCCTACCCCTTCTCTGCCCATCCACTGCCCACCGCCACCCTGCCCACCACTGTACAACTGCTGCTGCCCTGCCCATCTCCCCTTCTCCGCTGCCCCTGCTCTTCTCAGACAGGGGCCGTTGCTCTTCCCTGACACACCTCCTACGCACCTGGCTGCTCCTTTTCAGCTTCCTTTGCTGGCACATCACGCACAGCCTATTCCCTAAGGTTCTGTCTTGAATTCTTGTCTTCTCTCATCCCCCTTACGCTCCTGATCTCAGTAACCTCTTTGATGCCCAGAGGGTAACTAACTCCCCGTCGAAGCAGATGACCCCAAGATCTACAGCCCAGGCCAACTCCTCCTCTAAGCTTCAAGCCCACATCACCACTGGCCTGTAACCGGGACATCCTAGATCCCGAACGCACACAGCTGAACTCTTCACCTTTCTCCCCTTCCCAAACTTCCCTACTTCTGTCAGAGGCCTCACAACCCTCCCCGACTTCGAGTTCGTCACCTCAGCATTCCCTCTCTCACTCATACATCCAATCAGTTGCTAAACTTTGCCATTCTATCTTCCCAGTATCTCTTTCATCCCACTTCTTTCCACTCACACAGCGACACAACCCGGATTCGGGTCTCCCTGCCCCAAGACTCTCCCTCATCCGGTCCTCCTTACACACTGCTGCCATCGTCGTTTTCCTCAAGTGCTAATATGACAGTCCTTACAATACATGGCAGCTAGCTGGCTTCAAGTATTTTAAAGGCCGTCCCATGGAAGAGGCTTCAGACTTGTTTTTCTCTTGTCACTGAGTCACTTTTGTCGTGTCCAATTCTTCGTGACCCCATCTGAGGTTTCCTTGGCAGAGATATTGGAGCGATTTGCTATTTCCTTCTCCAGCTCATTTACAGATGAGGACACTGAGGTCAATAGGGTGAAGTGACTTGCCCGGAGTCACACAGCTAGGAAGTGTCTGAGGTCGGATTCAAATTCATGAAGCTGAGTCTTCCTGATTCCAGGGTGAGGACTCTACCCACTGCACAACATAGCTGCCCTTTAGACTTGTTTTGGCCCCAGAGCAGCAATGGATGGAAGTCAGCAAAATACAGAATCACACAAGTTTGACTTTAGAAAGACCCTCAGAAACAGTCTATTTAGGGGCAGAAGGCCCTCCTTCACTAGAAATCTTTAAACAGTGGCTAGGTGATCCCTTGTTGGGGCTGTTTAGAGGGGATTCTTATTCAAGTATAGGTTAGAACAGACAGTCGCTATGAGATCCTTTTCAATCCTGGGATAACACCTTTCCCATGGCAGTGATAATTTTTCCTATCACAAAGTTTAAAGAGCAGGTGTAGACATCTGGGCACCAGTAATGTGTTAATTCTCTAGGAATCTACACTTACGTAAGAGAAGATGCCTCCCTTACTCACCAACTCCGCAAGTCATCTCAACTGGAATAAAAAGGACAGCTGAGCACGTAGAGGAGAAATGTCCAAGTCACTTACCATAAGCGAACCAAGAAACAAAAGCAACAGGCCTAAGACCTGAGGTGGACAAGACACGAACTTCCTGGAGTGCATCAGACCACAACCAATACCAGAACCACACAACCTGCATTATGGAAAAATGTTGTAATACGGCACAGCTAGACCTGCTGGGTTCAACTCTGTCAAAATATCCACTCTCTCAGTGGAGGGAAGGGAGAGAGGGAGGAAGAGAATTTGGAATTCAAAATGTTCAAAAATGAAAGTTAAAAAGTGTTTGTAGGGACAGGGAGCCAAAAGGGCCTGAGTTAAAATCCAGTCTCAGACCCTTAATAGCTGTGTGACCTTGGGCAAGTCATTTAACCCCAATTACCCTCCGCCCCAATATTTTTGCATGTAACTGGAAAATAATAATTAAAAAAAAAGAATTGGGTTTGCGTTCCGTGTAATAGGACCACCATCTAGCCCCGCTCCAGCCCCCACATGCTTAGACAAGTTCTTCCTTGAAAAATGACAAAGCTGCCTTACCCCTGCTTAACTGCCATGGGGCAGGGGTGGAGGGGTATTAGGGCTCAAAGTACCCCTCAAAATAACTTCCTCAGACCGGAGGTCACACTGAAATGGCTCCCTATTTCCCTACGGGCCCTTCTGAAAGGCCTTACATAGAGTTAAAATCCATCAGACTTGGCATTCGGGCTACCACACCTTACCCTGCTGACCAGACACATTTCCAAACAGAGGAGACATCTTTTCTATGTTACAACTAAATAAATCTCCTTTTGTTGACTGCTGAGTAACAAAATGAGTGTCTCATTCCAACACCAAACCTAAGCTAAGGAGGTTTTACCTGCTTTACCTTTACTGCCTGAAGCAGGGCTGCCCGTTATCCCCCGCCCCTGACATGTCCTGGCTATGTGTCCTTGGGGGAGTCATTTACCCTCTTAATGCTCCAGGTCAGTAGTGCCAAAATCAGATAGAAAGGAAGAGCACCAAACCGTCCGTGAGGATCCCTGTGGCCACACAGTGACTTAGAAAACCTTGTAGTAACATTATCTATATTCTGTTGCACTTTTATTTTGTTAAATACTTCCCAATTATGTTTTAATGTGGTCTGGAGGTAGGGAGGAAAAGGGGCATGTTTGGCACCTCTGCTCTAGGTGACTCTAAGACTATTAAGGGAAAGAAAAGGCGGCGACTAGCACTGCAGAAGGAATTTCCTCATCCGGGAGCTCCCTAGACCAGTGAAGGCACAGGTCCAGTCACTATTCCCTAAGAAAGATTATGATCCTATGATTATATCACTAGACACTGAGAAGCAGTGAAGGATAAAATAAGCCGGCAGACAGCTTGATGTGCAACCAAACTAAGGAAAGGCAGAAGAAATAACCGGGAGAAAGCGAGCAGGAAGAACAATGCATCAGTGTGAGCCGGCATCTGGACGGGGAGCCACTGCAGACCACGGCTGTGGTGCCGAGTTCAGGCTCCACGGCCTCATCTCCCTCCCGGGACCAGCAGGGGTTGAGTTATCTCAACAGAGGAAGCGGAAAAGAAAAGGCGGAACACGCCAAGTACATGGAGAAGAAATGAATGCTAGAGGTTTGCTTTAGAGATTTCAGATTGTATTATAACTTACAGAAAACAAACTGGTCTTCAAACTTCGTGTTCAACCTATTTCTAAAATAACTGTAAGAGTATAATCTCCAAAACAACAGTTCAGCTCAAATGTAATCTTTCAACAGTATTTTGCCAAACTAAGTTAAAAAAAATAAGAGAATGAAAAATCATTTGCACTTAAAACTGCAGAATTCTTTAGCTTTTTGTCTCTGAAATCTAAACTACTGTGTGACTACGATAAGACCATGAGAATGAGCCAAAATAAAGTGAAATAACTTACCAATTGCCCCAGCTCTGAAATCCTGCAGCCTGGAGGACGTGCACAGCGAACTGACAAATATACACAAAGAAGAACACAAAGAATCTGAAGGAACTGTCGCTCCTGAAGGAAAAGGAAAAAACGTCTCTCAATATACTTGACACTCATTACAGTACAGCATTACAACTAACAGAAGCAAACAAGCATGGCAGACCCCAAGAACCACTTAAATCCCTAGCATGGGGGCGGGGGGAGGAGGACGATTCTTCTGTACTGGCACGTAGAGACACAGCGGAGAAACACTTGCAAAAAGCGTTTTTAAACCTCTGGAGATCATGCCCATTTAGGAGGGATTTTTAGTGAAATATAAATTGATGTTTATCTTTTGGTACCTTCCCCCCTTTAAAAGCACAGTGACCAGGGCGGTGAGGTGGTGCAGTGAATAGAGTACAGACCCTGGAGTCAGGAGGACCTGAGTTTAAATCCAGCCTCAGACACTTAACATAAAAACTAGCCGTGTGACCTCGGGCACGTCACTTGACACCAACTGCCTGCCTTCCCCTCTCCAAACAGAAATAAATAAATTTTAAAAAAGAAAATAGTGACCCATGACAAATAACTCACTCCAAAGAACGGTAACATTACAGGAATACATCCACAGGCTCTAGGGTTCCACATTTCCAGAAAATGAAACTCTAAAAAAAGCCGAAGCTCTGGCACCCACATTTTAAAAGGGTTAAAGCAGTGTAGATATATATGGCACTGTCTAAACTTCCAACAGCAGCAAACTGGAGTTTTCACATTCATCTCACAAACTCCTACTCAGTATTTACCCCTGGTAAGCACGGCGAGCACGGGGCGATGTCTACTCCAAGCAGGAGGAATGGAGCGGGCAAAGACCGAAGCCTCTGAAGGCTAGATCCAAACTGGGAATGCTTTACTGGGCCTCTCAGCTCAGGTGAAAGCAAATACCTGGGGTTCAGGAATTCTAGGATACTCAGGAAAATGATCTAATCACAAGCTTAACTGTCATGTAGCACAGCAAGCAGACACACTATATTGCAATATAAACCAAAGTCTGACCCACATGCAAGGAGCACATCCCAGCCAGAGGGTGAGGGAGACATGTTAGAGCAGAAACATGCTCAGAGTTGGGGTTCACGTGGCAAGGCTGCATATACCCTAAGAACAAGCTTAGTTAAGAACAGGGAATGGGTGCCAGAGGTAGGAGGGGACATTCTTGATCAGACTGAGATGTTGTTCCTGGGGTCATGTAACAGTGCCAGTGAGACTTAAGTAGGGGGAACTTCTTTATCTGGACTACAAACTGGGGGGAGGATCTAATGTTAACTAGGGCAGAAGAAGAAGAATGGCTTATTAGGAGCGTGGCAGCAGATCAAGTTCATCCAATCCAAAAGCTACAAGCCCTATACACCTGACACAAGAGGTTAACGGTATAAAAGAACAAAGAATGATTTGTTTTGCTCATGTGTTTCTATGAGCAACTGGACCATTTAGTCTAAGTGACTCCATACTGGAGTCCTATCATCATAAATGTAATATCAAACAAAAATTATAACATTGACAATATAAAGTTACAACTGTCATAGTGAATGACCTCAACTGCTGGCTTGCCTTTATACTCTACTCAGGATATTAATAGAGGATCTAACTAAGTTTTCTGAATAAGAAGTGACTTATTCATACAATTAGGAAGATTATGTTTGTTAGAAGTGCCAATGATGGAGTGGAGGGCAAAGGAAGATGAGCAAACCAGTTATAAGGAAACCTACCCTAAGAAACTTAGCATGATGTTGTGATGTGGCATGTAGGCAGATATCTTTTAAAAGCACCTAAAATTGTACAACTAGGGTTCATGGCGGGGAAAGCGGGGATAGAAAGAGGGAGACAGACAGAAAAAGGCTGCTAATACAGGTTTGCAAGTCTTCTAAACAGAAGTTCTACATTTGGATTATGCCCAAAGGGCTATAAAACTGTGCCTACCCTTTGACTCAGTCATACCATTATTAGGTCTGCATGGGGAGCGGGGAGGAGCCAAGGAAAAGCACCTATATGTAAATAATACTTAGAGCAGCTTTTTTTGTGGTGGCAAGGAATTATGAATCAAGGAGATGCCCATCAACTGAGGAATGGCTGAACAAGTTGTGGTATAAGTTCGTGATGGAATACTATAGTGCTATACAAAATGAGAAGCAGAATGCTTCCAAAAAACCTGGAAAAGCTAGGTGAACAGAACCAAAGGGAAATAAGCAAAACCAGGAAAACACTGCACACAGTAACAGCACTATCATAAAGGGATCAACTGAACGACTGAGCCATTCTCTGCAACACAAAAACCCAAGATAATTCAGAAGGATCTGTGATGTGAAATGCTACCCATCTCTAGAGAAAGAACTGATGGAATGTGAATACAGGTTAAAGCATTATGGGTTTTTTTTTTTACTTTATTTTTCTTTTTTTTGTCTGTGTTTTCTTTCACAATGTTTTGTGTGGCTACATGCATAACCTATCAGATTGCTTGCCTTTGCAACAAGGGAAGGAGGGGAGAATTTGGAACTCAAAACTGTTTTTAAAAAATGAAGGCTATAACTTGTTTTTACATGTAATTGGGGAAAAATATAAAAAAATTTTAAAAAACAAATAGAAGCTATAGGAGATGTATGAGAATCAGGGAAAATATCAAGACAGAAAAGAGTGTCAAGAAACAAATCTTGGAGGAGGTGGGGGAGGGGGAGAAAGGTGTCTTCCACATTTAGTGGAGTGAGGAAAAAGAAGCAGTAAAGAAGACTAAGAAGAAACAGACTGGGCAAGAGAGGTCAGGAACAGCACCATGGAAGCCAAGGGAGAAAAAATTATAAAGACGATGGTCAAATGTTGCAGCAAGGTCAAAGAGAGTAAGAAATGGAGAAAAGACTACTGGATTTGGCAGTAAGAGTTCTCTACTGACATGCCGAGAACAATTAAGCATGGCAGGGATATATGCGACGTTGCATGGGTTTTGAGAGTTAGTGGCGCAGGAAAGGGAAACGATATACATACACAGATGAGCAGTAAATGAAAGGGATCAATCTGTAACACACTAAGCACCCACGGCACTATGTGCTAGGCTACAGGGATAAAGGATCACAATGAAATCGTCCTTGCCTTCCAGGAATTGATATTCTATCAGGAGAGATGAGTAATCAGCAAGCATTTACTAAGCTCTATGTCAAGTACTGTGATAAATGCATGTAGTGAGCCCTTCCTACATGTAAAGAAGTATAAACAAAATAAACAGAAGGTAATTTGAGGGGAGGTATGCTAGCAGCTGAGGATGCACAAAGATTTCACGCAGGATAATGGTTTATAGAAGTAGCAGAGTCAGAGTAGGTTTGGTTTTGTTTCTTTAAATAAGATAAAGAGAGTTGAACATATTTGTAGATGCAGGGAAATGTGAATGAAGATGAGAGAAAAAAGACAACCAAAAGAACATCCCAGAGTATACAGAAGGAATGGGATGAAAGGAACACGTGGATCGGAGTGGACCATCCCATTCACTGGGACTGAGAGTGAAAGAGGATTTAAAGTGTGGAAGAGGGGAGATGAGGGGGGCTCACACCTGATGCCTTTAATCTTCTTGGTGAAACAGGACGCAAAGTCCTCTGATGACAAAAAGGTAGGTATGGTACTGGGGACGTAAGGAGGTTTGCAACTGCAGCCTACAGGATCAAAAGGCAACTCTCGTCTAGTACAGTGGTTCTCAACCTTCCTAATGCCGCAACCCTTTAGTACTCATATGTGGGCATATCTGCATGTGGGCAGACCTGCCTGGAGACAGATAGAGGAGCGGTGTCTCGGTTCCTAAGACCATCGGAAATGTGTGTTTTCCAACGGCGTTAGGCAACCCCATTTGACCCCCAAAGGGGTCGCGACCCACAGGTTCAGAACCACTGGTCTAGTATATTCATAATCCGTCTCCTAATTTACCTTTCATATTACCATCCTTGGTCTCTTAAGTTCTAGCCATACTGTATTTTCCCACCTCCATGCTGTTCCCCATGTCTGGAACTCATTCCTTTCTCATCTAGAAATGTGCTGAAATCCTTCTCTTCCTTCAAAACTCAACTCAGGCACTCACCAGCTCCCCAAAACTTTTCTGAACCTCTAAGTTCAAAGTGACCACATCTTTGTCTCCATCACATTCTATCTCATTTTATGCTGTATTTTTATACATAGTTTATGCATTTTATTTTATATATAGTTTATCCCAGTGGTTATAATGGTAATGGAATTTGAAGATCCCTTTGTATTGGAAAGCTGACAGGTACTTAGCACCTAGTTTCCAATACTGTAAGGAAACAGGAGATATAAATCCCTGTTGCTGACATAACAGGAAGGGGCTGAACAGGGAACCCTTGTTGCTGACATGACAGGAAGGGGCTGAACAGGGAGGAGCTATACCATATATAAGGAAGAGCACAAGCTGGACAATCAGAATTTCCTGGGGTAAGCATCGTGGAGGCAGGGCAGATGCTGCTGGACTGAAGACTAAACTCTAAATTGAGAAGAACTGAGAGGAGAATGCAAAACTCTAACTTGTGGTGCATAATTTTTGCTGAGATCTCTCTTCTGGGAACTTCTGCCAAAGAGCTTCCGAGAACCAGCTGAAACTTCTGCTGAAGACTTCCAAGGGCCAGCCTGGAGCTGCCAGAGGAAGCATGACTGTGGTGTTAGTACTTTGTCTGTTTGTGGCTTTGTTAAGCCTTGACTTCCCGGGAATAGAGAATGTGAAGGATTTAAGGTAGACTGGACACTGGAGCTTCGTGTGGAACAGCAACTGCATGGAGAACAGGACAAGGAGCTGGGAGCTGCTTGCCTTTGAACCCAGGTGACAGTTGGAGCTGGGACCATGGAAGAGGAACCATGGAAGCTGAGAGCCAGCCTCAAGTCAAGCTGAAAGAAGACCTTACTTGGAGACTGTGTACTGAGAAGATTATGATTTACTGTGACCTAGGGGTGGAGAACTTTGACTTTTGTACTTTGTGATTGAATTAGGGATTTTGTGATTGACTAAATGATTGTATTTTGTTTAAAACTATGTGACCACTTTGGTAAAAACTATGTGGCCATTTTAGTGATAAGTCATTGTGAATGTGTATTTTGATTTTCTGTGATAAGCTGTAACACTGTGAATGCTGTACCTTGATTTTCTGTGAATGTTTTGCTTTGATTTGTGATTGACTAAATAGAGAATCTGCTATACTATGTAATCAGAATCTTGAAAGCTGTTCACAGTAGCAGTCCTCTGAAAAGCTGATTGTGCTTGGCTTTACAGTGGTGTCAAACTCAAATAGAAACAGGGGCTATTAAATCACACAAAAGGACCTCTTCAAACCACATATACCATCACCTATGTCGTATTTTCACTTATTTTTGCTAAGTATTTCCCAACTACATTGCATTCTTTTCTGGTTGCACAGAGGGGCCACGTATCTGACACCTTGTAGTGAGAATGGGAATCTGAAGATCTTCCATTCCCCTTAAGAGACCTAGGGGGGAGTTGAAGACCTCCCCTGCTTTGAAAGTAAACTCTTCCCCCTAATAGGCTGAATGTAATCGCATGGAGCCTGTGGTGGGAGGAGTTTGCTGAGGGGTGAAGCAGAGCCCACAGGAAACTTCCCTGCTGTGAAGATAAACTCTGCCCCCTGATAGGCCAAATGTGGTATGTGGTTACAGGGAGCCTGTGGTGGGAGGAGTTTGCTGAAGGGAAGCAGAGCCACAGGAAGCTGGTCAGAGCTAGTGAGACAGTGGGAGAGAAAGGATGCTCAGGCAAGGAGTCAGATAGGTTCCTGATTGGATATTGATGTTGTATTGGTTTGTGGGAAGGCTGAAGGATGCTGTGGCTCTCAGTGTTATTATGGCTTCTGAATATCTTTGGTACTATGATGGAATCGGCTTACTGGTTTTGGGATTCGATTTTCTGGCGTCTGAATAAATGCTTCAGTTCTGTCCTCTATCTGGAGAGTTTGGGATATTTTGCGATGGAACGTCATGCGATACTTATAGTCACGGTCTTTATCGTGATCATGGGCACTGCATTGGTGCTACACACCTCTACTATATGCAATTCCTATTAGACTGGAAGATCCCCTGAAGACAGAGATGGTGCTGATTTTCATCTTTACATCCTCCACACCTAGTACAGTGCCTTAGTAATGTTCATGGATTCAAAAATGTTGAATTGAAATGCAACAAGCCAATGACGTGTGAATTAACGTTTTATCAACAATAAAATTTCAGAGTCAGAGAATTCCTTGCTCTCAAACATTAAACACCAATGTCTATCCTCAGACTCTTGAGGCATAAAGTAAATCTCACTAGCTCATAAAAATTCACTTCACCGTATTATATAACAGAATAAATGTTAAAGGCATGCCTTTGCTCTGTATATTAGAGTACCAAGAATACTGTAGTGTGGTGGTTGGAGCACCAGGTCAAGAGTCAGAAAGAACCTAGTTCTAGTTCAATTCAATCCAGCTTCAGACACTTATTATTCTGTGACCCTGGACAAATCACTTAACCTCTGTTTGCCTCAGTGTTTTTATCTATAAAATGGAGATATTAACAGCACCTACTTCCCAAAGGTGTTTTGAGAAATCAAATGAGATAATTATGAAGCACTTAGCACAGTGTCTTAGCACATAGTAAATGTTATATTAATGTTAATTATTATTAATTAAAATCTTTCTTCTTTTCTCAGCTGCCTGGAGTCCTAAACACTGTACAGTTCTCCACAGGTGCCTTCTGAGTTTGCTGTCCCTTCATTAACACTAGTGCTCTCTGAATGCCTTCAGTCCTAAAGTGGAGGGACTCTGAAGGTCTCTTAATCACCTAAGTACAATAAAACCCTGTTTTTTAAAAAGCGGTGCGAAAGTTCTGTTGCAGGTCAAACAATCTCAGGGCACAAGACCAATCACATCATCAAACCCCCAAACGTTAGTCTGATTATTCCTCAGTATCAACATTAAAACATTCTGGCAGCACCTGCATTAACTGAAGTAAGGATAATCAAATAAAACACTGTTTATGGTCTGTTTTTGGCACCCTTGGCAATGTAGCTATCTCTGCTCTATTTCAAGCACTCCCCAGTAGAGTCGGTCACAGCCCAGCTCTCTCCAATCTCTAGACATGGTTTCACCTTCGCGGTATAAATTTGAGCACAAGATCACAGATTTAGAGCTAGGAGGGACTTTAAAGGTCTCCTGGTACATTTTACAGAGAAGGACACAGAGATTAAGCGACCCCACTCAAGGTCACACAGACATTCTTGACCTCTAGTCCAACATGCTCTCCACTGAACCACCTCGCAGCTTTGTCTTACCAGAACCTTCTTATCCTTCTCTTTCGCTCCTTCGCTCCTGCTGAAACTACTCTTATTTCTCATCACAACACAATCCTTTCAAGTAGTCCTTTTCTTCCAGTTAGGCTCCATCTGGCTTTACTTAAGTTCGCTGCATAGGTTAATTTAACCTCAGATCAATTCTCAAAGCTGATCTTCAAACCCTTTCATTCATTTCTAATGAGTATTTTTACACAGTCTACAACAGCTGTTTTAAATCTTTTCCAGTCTCTTGAACTCTTACCCCAAATTTCCAAATGCTTGCTGGCCATCTTTACTCAAAGGTCCTGCCAGCAATTCAAATTCACTATGTCTAAAAAACCAAAATCATCATCTTCCCTGCCAAACAGTTATTCCTCTTAACTTCCTTTTCCCGCTACCCAGATTTTAAAAATCTGAAGCTATTTATTTGCTTTCCCTTGTCCTCCAAATCCAATTAGTTGTTTAATTCAAACTATGCCAGTATGAACTGCACATCAACTTAGTCCCGACTCTGAACATCGAGTACACACCATCTCAGCAAGGAGTGGCCTTCATTTCTGAAGCAAAGCAAAGATTTATTTGAGTGGTTGAAATGCAAAAGGATCCCATGAAATCTGCAAAAATCAAGTATGAATAATTATTCATTTGACCTTCACAACAGCCTAAGACTCTTAGCTTTCTCCTTTTTTCATTCCCACTGCCTCTTTTAGGTTGTAACTAGCTTTTATCTTACGTCACACTCTCTTCCAGTGGGTCAGATCCTTTTCAGTCTCCTCTGCAAGATCCATCAGCTAGTTATCCCTTCCCTATGCATGGGGGCAACAAGAACTCTCAATACTGGGGCTTTCATTTCCCTCTGTGCTCTATTATGGTAAATTCAACAGCTTCCCATGTTGATCCATACAAATGACTCTCAGATTCATACAAACATCCCTTCCCATCTCTCTCTTTCAAAGTCCAGTCCCAAGTGTCCAAATGCCTGCTAGACAATTTCACCAGGATGTACCAAAGACATCTCCCAACTCAATAGGTCCAAAACAGAAATCATTTTTCCCCTTAAACCTGCCCCTCTCCTCCTACCTTCTCTATTTTTGTCAAGGACACCACCATTCTTTCAGTCACTCAAGTTTCCCAATATCGCCATTATCCTCAACTCTACTCTGACTGCACCCCAGAACTTTTCTCCCACTGGTCTCTTCCTCTCTTTTCACATGGTCACAGCACTCTATCATCTGAACTACTGCAAGTCTAATTGGTCTACTGTCTAGCCCTTTCACTCCCTAACTCATCCTCAACACAGCTGCAAAACTGATATTCCTAAAGCACCGATCTGACTATGTCACTCTCCTAACTCAAGAAGTGTCAGGGGCTTTCTATTGTTTCTAAGATAAAACAAAATATCCCTTGGCATTTAAAGCTGATGAAGATCTGGTTGCAGTCTTTCTAAGGCTCTGATCTGCCTCAAAGTGGCCGATGCGACATTCCTCCTGCACAACACTTCATGTCCAACACACATGCTTTTGCATAGGTTGTCCTTGTGCATGGCGTGCTCTCCCTCTTCGCTCACACCTCTTACAAGCCCCAGCATCCTTCAAAGTTCATTGTTTCACCTCATTCAAAAGGCTTTTCTTGATCCCCTCAGGTGCCGGCACTTCTGCTCCAAAAGCATCTCTCCATCTTGTATATAGCTCATTCACTCATCTGGGAACCTGCTGAAACCTTCCAGCAGAACATAAGCTCCTTGAAGACAGTCTTGCTTTTGTTTTCTGTTTTCCTAACAGAATAACTAGGACACAAAGGGTGCTTAATAATGCTTGCTGAAGGATTACCAAGATGATCACAAGGCCTACTTCTAGTCATTCCTACTCCCAATCCACTTACTCATGCGGTGCTCCTTAACCTACTGACTAAAGCCCAGGATTTAAGACTACCTACACATCTGAATGCATCCTACCTTGCTAGCTCTCTCCTGAGCTACTCCTCTATATAAGCCCTAACAATGCTCCAGTCAAGCTCTTCAGCATCCTTTGAAAAGAAAATCACAATCCCACAGTTGGAGGAGACCTACCTTCAACACCCCTGATAGCGGAATATGGAATCCCAAGGAATCCAAGTTCAAATCTTGGCTGTCCCTCTGTCACCCTGAACCAGACATTAAACATCCATGAGCCTCATTGCCCTCACTTGTAGAATGAAAAGACTGGTCTAGATCTGGCTGGCAAATTACTGTCCCATTTGCTGCCCTTGAATACAACAAAACTTGATGTGAAAACCATTCTTAGCTCACAGGCCACACAACAGGCTGTGGGCCAGATCTGGCCTACCAGTCATGGAGTTTGTCAACCCTTGAGCTAGATGATCTAAAGCCCCTTTTAGCTCTAGACCTTACAATCTTCAGTGATCAGGAAATCATTATTCTACAAGGTAGCTCATTTCTATTTTCATAGAGCTCTAATTATTAGAAAACACTTTAGGTTTGCTAACCTAACTCACTAATCCATCAGTTCTAGTTCTGCCCTCTGGAATCAACCAAAACAGGCCTGATTCCTCCTCCACAAAACAGACCGCCCTTTCAGTACTGGAGGACAAGTGTCACATCCCTCGTAAGCTCAACATCTCTGGGTTTTCCAAAGTCAGGGACTCTACTCCTGCGGCTGTCTCCACATGGAATATGCTCCTGCATCCACTTTCCCTTTTCAAAATCTTATCTGTTCTTCAAGGCCTACTTCTAATGGAACCTCCTTTGGGATCTCTTTTCTGACCTGGTCCTCCCCATCCTCAGCCTTTGTGCTGTGAACTTCCACAACAAGTTGTTTAAACCATTACAACGCCCTCTGTCCTTTGGGTATCTATGTACATCTTCTGTTCATTCCTTGCATGTAAACTCCTAAAGAACAAAGATTTAGTACTTTGTTTATATTATTCCTTTA
This sequence comes from Pseudochirops corinnae, assembly GCA_028646515.1. Classification (NCBI taxonomy): domain Eukaryota; kingdom Metazoa; phylum Chordata; class Mammalia; order Diprotodontia; family Pseudocheiridae; genus Pseudochirops; species Pseudochirops corinnae. The sequence continues at coordinate 657,710 of CM053587.1, forward strand.
ATTAATAATTATTTCTTGAATAAGCAAACAGGTGAATGCCCAAAGACAATAAAGCCTTAGCTCCATCTTCTTGTTATACCGATTCTCTCTTTCCATCTAGGCTGAGAGGATTTTATTTTACTTTTTATATTCTTCTGCTATCCTAACCAGGTATAATCAATATATATGTTACATTACTAATGTAACAAATCAACTTTGTCTATCTGTTCAAATTTAAGCAGTGAGAGTTAAATACAAACGGTTTACAGAATTCTCTCAAA
>CM053587.1:658469-703968 GCA_028646515.1 Pseudochirops corinnae
GTAAATGATATGTTTGATTAAAGTAAGATTGTTAACCCATTTTGAGTTGCTTTCCTTTAGAAAAGCAGATCTAAGAACCTGTGCTAGTAGCCGCCCTAGGTGTGCTGGGGTGCTTACTGTTACACCACCAAGTATGACAAGAACATTAAATACATTAACCAAAGACTAATTTAAAAGCTAATTAGCAATTCTACAGCTTTGAGGTTAAAACTCAGAAGAGACAGAACTAGAAAATGGGCACAGCATTTATATTATAATACAAATTAAGCTGGACAAAGGCAGATGCAATGCATGGAAAAACAGGTTTGACACTGGCTAAGGAAGCAAGTATCAAGAGAAATGATATGAAAAAACTCAATTGATTTTTAAGGTAAAAGTTTTTATTCTAATGCTATCTTGTAAAATTTTACAAAAAAAATTCCAGATATATTAAAGCTTAGTGTAATAAAAGACATCATTATGAATCAGGCACTGTTATATTTTCTCATTAACTAAAAAGGCAATATATTTCAGCAATCTTTGTAGGAAATTTTTTTTGAACATTTCAAGGGGTACTATGTGCTTCCAATGTAGGAGGCACTGCACTAGGACCTGGTTGTCATAATTACCTTAGATTTTTCTCATTTTCTTGCCAATACTCTAAATATTCCGTAATAACGTAGTCTTGGGTATTTCAGAACAGCTGATTATACCACAGGCATACAGCAGAAAATCTGAGTTGGACGGGACCTCAAAGGCCATCTAGTCTATCTCAGCCATCTAGTCTAACTCATACTTAAACAAGAATCCACTCTATATTATCCCTATCTGGTAGCCACCCTCTTTTTTAAAGATCCACCTCCCTTACCAGGGTAGGGACCTACTACTTCCCACCTCTTTCCATCTCTTTCCACTTTAGGATGGCTCTAGGACCTTCACCCTTACATAAAGGCTAAATGGGCCTCCCTGCAACTTCCACCCTAATCGCTCTTCCATATGAAAGCCTTTCAAATACTTCAGAGAGCGAGCATGTCCTCTTGAGTCTTCTCTTCTCCAGGCCAAACATTCATCCCCTATTCCTCCACTGATTTTTATGTAACGTGATCTGTTTTATTTTACATGACTTTACAAAGACCACTGAAAGTGGCTCAGCAATTTTATCTGTGAGTTCATTCAATTACTGTGGGTGTTGCTCATCTGAGCCTGGTAACCAAATCAAAGCTAGTTAGGTGCTCTCTTAGTCTTTTTTTTTGTTGTTGTTCTGTCCTTTCCAATCTCCCGATCACTGTCCTTGGCAAAGAAAAAAAGGAAGCACAATAAGGGTAGGTTACCTTTGCTTCTCCCCACCTCTTGCCACCATCATCCCATCTCATGTTCTTCTGCTCTTTTTCTTGACTTTTCTCTTTTTGAGAGTATATATAGTTAAAAGGATTTCTGTGGTTGTCCTTAATTTTCCGTATCAGCCACAGCTCATTCTGAACTTTAAGACTCCTGATGTTATTTTTACTGGACTATGCCAGGTCTCTGTATAAATTATCTGCATTTTGTACATCTTAAAACAATTTTCAATTAGTTCTGGTATAAACCACCTGGTTCTTTAAAAATTCTCCCCTTTTTCTTCCTCAGCATAATTATGTTCTGTTTCTTCACAATTTCATTCATGAGAGCTTTCTTTCCCTAATGGACTGACTTCCCCTCTAGAATTTTAGTGCCTTTGAAATTTGATCCCCTAAAATTTAGAGTGCCTACCAGACTGTGATTTCCCACCTTCTTTATCACAAATTCTAATGATGAATGGTCACTTCCCTACAACATTCTCGTCATTTTTACCTTTGCAACTTTTTCCTTTTCATTGGTAAGAATAAACATAACAGCAGTCCCCATAGTTGGTTTCATCACCTTCTGAAGAATGAAATCATCACTAAGGTAAGTTAAGATACTATTAGTCATTCTGATTTGGGCAGAGAAAGCTCCAACAGACATCTAGGTGACTATGAAACTGCCCATGACTACAATTATCATGTCATCATTCTAAGCTCATGATCTATTTCCCAAACTCATCAATCTCCTTTCTGTACAGATTATGGGGTTATGTGATACCACCACATGTTTCTGGTTTGGTTGAAATTCAACGTTCCCTCCCTACCATACTTTCTTTCTCTGGGTTCTTGAATTGCCTGACATAGGTATATCTTCTTAATATACAATTGTTACTTTATGGTCACCCAACAGTATGACTCCAATTTCAGAAACATAATGCACCAACTAGGTACCATACCACCAAATGTCAATTAAATATTTGCCACTCATTCTAATCGCATTATTTAATGTTTCATAAAATTCCGATCCTCAATCACCTGGATAGTAAACTCACGAAGGCAGGAAAAGTGTGGCATCAGGGTACTTAGATGTGAGGTCCCTTCCCTTTTTAATAAAATACAAGCAATCACTAATTCATCTGCCGTAGGATTTTCATCGTCTTCAAGAGATCACAGGACTCACAAAGGAGTTCTGACATCATTTAGTCCACAGACTTTAGAAAAGAGCCCCAGCAGAGTTAAGGACTAACTGATTGGCCCATGACAGGCAGTAAATAACAGAGCTACACTTCCGAACAAGTTTTCCTAACCCCGAATTCAGGGCTCTGTTGACTACCCCAGGCTGCATCTCCATCCAAACTCAAATATTAATGGTTTTATAGCTGTTAAGAATTCCCAAGTGCATTTAATTAGTGAAGCAGTCTAAGGAAACTCAAAGTTTGTCCCTTGGGGAAGGAAGTGCCAAAGTTACCCGTTCAAAAGGCGTGCTAATGACAGCTGCTTAAGGTTCCCCATCAAATATTCTTCTCTTTACCCTGTTAAGTCTAAAAAGTGAAACCTCATTAACATGCTACCAATGTACTGACATTTTTTAATGTCAGAGAAAGGGGAGAGAAGGGAAGAAGATTGATAGGCATCACTAAAAAGCTATGGTATCAAGGTTCAGTTAAAAACTGACATAGCTGGGGTTCAAATCCCTGTCCCCCAAATTTTTATTTCAATTGGCAAATGAGGTTACATATCAAATTCAAGTGTGTGAATCCCAGTGCATTTAAATAGCTTCAACGAAAATGATGCAAGAAAATCATGAAAAGCAAGCCAACAGCCTGCTAAAGGAGACTCTTCAAAATACACTGAATAAAATAACACCTTAAAAAGTGGACTAACCCAAATGGCAAAAGAGGTCCAAAAAGCCAATGAGGAGAAGAAGGCCTTAAAAAGCTGAATTGGACAGATGGAAAAGGAATTTGAAAGACTCACTGAAAAGAATAATTCCTTCAAAATTAGACTGGAGCAAATGGAAGCTAATGACTTTATGAGAAATCAAGATACTATAAAACAGATCTAAAACAAATGAAAAAATACAAAGGAATGTGAAATATCTCATTGGAAAAACCACTGACTTAGAAAATAGATCCTGGAGAGGTAATTTAAAAATTACTGGACTACCTGAAAGCCATGATGAAAAAAAGAGCCTAGAAATTGTCCTTCAAGAAATTCTCAAGGAAAACTGCCCTGATATTCTAGAACCAGAGGGCAAAATAGAAATTGAAAGAATTCAGCAATCGCCTCTTGAAAAAGATCCCAAAAAGAAAACTCCTAGGAATATTACAGCCAAATTCGAGAGTTCCCAGGTCAAGAAGAAAATATTACAAGCTGTCAGGAAGAAACAATTTGAGTATTGTGGAAACACAATCAGGATAACACAAGATCTAGCAGCTTCAACATTAAGGGATTGAAGGGCTTGGAATATGATATTCCAGAGGTCAAAGCAGCTAGGATTAAAACCAAGAATCACCTACAAAGCAAAACTGAGTATAATGCTTCAGGGGAAAATATGTTCATTCAGTGAAATAGAGAACTTTCAAGTAATCTTGTTGAAAAAACCAGAACTGAACAGAAAATGTGACTTTCAAATACAAGAAACAAGAGAAGCATGAGAAGGTAAACAAGAAAAAGAAATCATAAAGAACTTATTAAAGTTGAACTATTTACATTCCTACATGGAAAAATGATAATTGTAACTCATGAGACTTTTCTCAGTATGAGGATAGATAAGATGGATAGATGATAGTATGATAGATAGATGAAGGGAACATATATATGTGTATAGGATAGTGTATGTGTGTATAAATACGTATGTGAGTGTGCGTATATATGTGTGTACATGTATATATAAGAGTGTACAAGATCAGCTGAATAGGAAGGGATGCTATCTAAAAAATAAAATTAAGAGGTGAGAGAAGAATATAATGGGAGAAGGAGAAAGAGAGAGACAGAATAGGGTAAATTATCTCATAAAAGAGGCAAGAAAAAACTGTTACAATGGAGGGGAAGAGCAGGAAGGTGAAAGGGAATGGGTCAACCTTACTCTCACTGAATTTGGCTTAAGGAGAGAATAACATACACACTCAAGTGGGTATCTTACCCTACAGGAAAGTAGGGAGGAAGGGGATAACAGAGGGGATGATAGAAGAGAGGGCAGATTGTGGGAGAGGGTAATTAGAAGCAAAGACTTCTGAAAAGGAACAGGGTCAAAGTAGAAAACAGAGTAAGTGGGGGGCGGGATAGGAGGGAGGGAAATACAGTTAGTCTTTCACAATATAACTACTATGGAAATGTTTTTGTGTAACTACACATGTACGATCTATATTGAATTCCTTGTCTTCCCGGTGGGGGTGGGTGAGGAGGGAAGAAGGGAAAGAATCTGGAAATCAAAGTTTTAAAAACAAACGTTAAAAAAAAAGTTTTTGACATACAACTGGGAAACAAGAAATACAGGCACTAGGGTATAGAAATCCATCCTGCCCTACTAGAAAGTGGGGGTGGGGTTGGGGAGGACATAAGAGAGAGCAGACTGGGGAAGGGTATTCAGTCAGCTCGATATCTTGGGGCGGGGGTAGGGGAAAGACAGGGAGAAAATTTGTAACTCAAAATCTTGTGGAAATGAATGCTGAAAACTAAAAACAAATAAATAAAAGATTAAAAAAAAAGAAGTTTCAGCAGAACAAAGGACAGGCAGATGGAGATGATTCCAAGTAAGAACCTGTGAAGTGGGTGTGAACTAGGAAGCCCCAGTCAAGATTCATGCTAGAGTGTAAAGGATTCTCTGCCTGCTACTCTCCTTAGCCAGCTGCATAACAACAAAGAAAGTGGCCTCGGCTTCTCTGTGACACGTCCTCTCTCTCGAGCTTCACAGTACTCTCTCCTTGACTCTCTCTTCTTCTTCTTCCAATCTCTTCCTATTCATTTTCTTCATTTTACCCCATCTCTGTCTAATATACTTTTCTACTGCCCAACACACCTTTCCTACGACTTTGCCTCTCCTTTTCCTTCCATTTTAGGTTCAACATGGAAAAACTCAAGTTAATTATAAAAAAGGGTAAGATATATATATATATTAAAGACATCCAAGTAAAAATAAGTTTATACAATCATAAGGATTAGAAAATGAATCTGTTATTTAGTTGTTCATGGTTAAAAGTACAAATTTTTTTTTAAATTATAAGGTAAGGCGGATTTCTATTTAAATGAAAAATTTCAGGTAGAAATGGGGGGTGGAAATAAAATAACTTTCAAAATGAACATCAACTAACAAGAGTTTTTTAAAAATAAAAAATGTCATTATGGCCTCTGTTGACAATTTTATAAAACTGTATAGTAGCCTCTTAAATTTTCTAACATACAGCAAATATTCGATTAGCCAAGGACTAAAGTAAGACATTTATTTTTTTATCTCAGTAAAACTACCCTAAGGAAAATAAAGATAAGGTAAGGCACACACTTGTACATCTAATCAAATGAAATAACACAGGAAAGCACTTAACCACCCAGGACTGAAACAAATTATTCCTAAGTAACAGTCATGAAAATATCCTGGCTCTTATCGTCACTATCTGACTGCATCACTACACACGTTAATAGCGCATTGCTTTTTTAAAAAAGGAGATGAACGGGCAAGGAAAATAAGTAAATTCCTAATCATAAACGAGCAGGGGTAAAATTGTACCACACCATCACATACGTTACCTCACAGACCATTCAAAATTAAAAGGTTCTAATAGTTAACTTTACGTTTCAGTAAAAAAAAATGACAAGTGTCAATATATTTCAATATTTTCACAAATACCAAACTTTTACCTAGTATGTTTCTATTGCAAAAAATTATTTATATCCCATCAAATTTACTTTAAGTTTTTCTTTTCTGAATGAAACAAAGCCGAGTCAAAGAGCTCCTAACAGCGAAAGGCAGTCATATTTTATTATACTTAAGATCTATTATAACAATTATTTATTTCATAATTATAAAAGATCACATTGGAAATTTTACCTGAAAGCTCCATAAAGTGGTCTGTACCAACAGACAAATGAACAAGGAGTAAAAAGCATGAACCAGAGGATACTCAATCCGAAATCAACCCCTCGTCCAGGCTCAACGCAAAACCAAGCCAGGCATCCAAAGATATTTAGGAACAGTGTTACAGCATGGACTGTGAAATCAAAAACACAGGAAGACAATTTAACTCAACATATCTGAGTTCATTCCATAAGCATCATAAACTCCGAAAAACTTCCTAATACTAAATACTTTAAAATGACACCCTATATTACAATTTCCAAATGTTTATTACATGTCAATGGATCTCTCATATCATATGTGGACATGTCTTCCATAGGTATAGACTGCAAGCCCTCTCCACCACCTTCTCCTGTGGGACCTTTGGCTCGTGATCTACAGACATACTCTTTGGAGGATCTACCTCATGTGCTGGAGTCCTTCCTCTGGTTCTTTTAATATATTATAGATAATCCTGTCATGGCAATTAGGCTGTTCATCTATTATATCCTTCCTGCTCTATACAAGACCTGTACAACCCTAAGCCTAAACTTCTTTATGAGAGATGCTGTTGGGACTTTGCACTTTGGGTGAATCGAATTTCCTAACTCTACAAACCTTATGGAATCTTTGCCAACAATTCCCAAAAAACATTCATAGTAATAACCTGCATCTTCCACTGACCTCTGGGTCACCTGAAATTTTGACTCTTTTAAAATCATGATCTTTGATTCATATGTAGCATAATTGGGGAAATTCTAGCATTAAAGTATTCCTAAAATATTTATTTTTTTCTTAACAATTTGAATATACAGGCAAAATATGCAGGCATCAGAATATCTAGCATGAATTCTGCTGCCCCTACAATGGCAGCAAGTGGTACTGTCAAACTAGGACGGTCCCATGTTTTACAATATGTGCCCTTAAAGAAAAGGTCCTTTCCCCCAAAGATCCTTTCCTTTTTCCTTGGGCCTTCAGCAACACCTAAGCTGGACTAAAGCATCTTGTCAAACAACCACAAAGTCTTGTTGATTGTTAGTGCTGAGGGCAGAAGGAGGGTTATTCCTAGACAGAGATTTGTCCAATGCAATTTGCAAAAAGGGTCTACGGTTTTTCTCCTCAGAAAGTGTTAAGGAAACAGTACTGGGAGGCAGCACAATCTAGAGCAGCGGTTCTCAACCTTCCTAATGCCGCAACCCTTTAATACTCGTATGTGGGCGTATCTGCATGTGGGCGGACCCGCCTGGAGATGGATAGAGGGAGGGTGTCTCGGTTCCTAAGACCATCGGGAATATGTGTTTGCCGACAGTCTTAGGCGACCCCTGTGATCCCTGTGAAAGGGTCGTTTGGCCCCCAAAGGGGTCGTGACCCACAGGTTGAGAACTGCTGGTCTAGATTCTAGTAGAAAGAATATGAGACCAGGACTTCTGATTTCTAGACACAGGACCTCATTCTAGTCGTAGTTTTAATACTCTATGATCTTGGTCATGTCCCTTCACTACTCTGAGCCTGTTTTCTCATTTGCAAAACAAGGTGGCTGAGCTAGATAAATCCTCTCTTAGGTCTCTCCTAGTTTTCAAATTCTATCAGACCCACCCTGAAAACTTCTTATAAAATGTTATAAAAAATCCACTGGTGAGGACCATGTAATCGTCCAATTATAACAAATTCTTTATTATGTTTCAAATTTTCATTGGCAAAAATAATCAATTCTGATGACGTGATAAAGCCAGATGTTTGGGGAAATCTCAATGATGCTTTCTAGCAAAACCATGGCTCTTAAAGGCTTAAAGTGAAAATATACATTTACATTACTGTAGTCAACTTTTCTTAGTTTCTATCATTACTCTCAAAGATTGTGCAAAAATCTCTTAAATACAGCTAATCGGTTTTACAACAGAATAAGAATCTGTACAAAACAGGAGAAAGCCATCATTGGGCCAAAAGATCTAAATTAATTCAGGAAACAACTCTGTGCTCTCACATATTGAATGAAAGCAGAGATTAAAGTTACCAAACAAAATCACCTATTACTCCCCAGTCCAACAAAGACACATAATAAACATTTATTTGAAGAGAAAACAGTACAAGGAAACTTAAAAGTTTTTCAAGTTAAAACTAAGTGAGGAATCAAAGTCATCAGAGTGGAGGACCATATAAGAGCTGGAAGAGCCCTTAGGAGTCACTGCGTCTACCTCCCTAATGTTATAGATGAGGAAACCAAGGCCTAGAAAAAGCCTTTGGTCTCAGAGACACAAGCCTAAGGCAAGACTGAACTGAGGTATCCTTGACTCCAGGTCTAATGCTCTTTCCAATATACCACAACAATGCATCACTATAGATCAAAATACTCTTAAAACAAGATTTAAAGGTTATTTTTGACCCTTTAAACTATATCTTAAAAGTCTTACGGGTAGAAAAATATTTTCTTGGATCAAACCTGTGATTCCAATGATGCAGGGGATATCTAAGGATGGAAACTCGCTCTACCAATGCAAATTGGGAAGCATTCTTCAACTTACAGTCTTAGAGAACTGGCAGCAGCACTGAGAGATTAAATGATTTGCCAACTACCACACAGCTAGGGTATGTATCAGTGGTAAGGCTTAAATCTAGGTCCTTCCAAAACACATATCCACTACACATTGTGCTGCTGTTAACAGCAAGCACCTTAGCACACCAGAGAGAGGAGCACCAACATCTGGGTTTTCAAAGCCAAGGGGCTCAACAGCTGCCCAGAGTCTCATCTGGCCAAATCACACAACTCTTCCCATAAGTACGCCCCAAAGCAAAATCTCATCTCAGAGTATATATACCCTTCTTCAGAGTCAGAGGACATCACAACCTTCATGACCCACTGCCTAATTACAAAGTAACAAAAGATGCAGGCCTTTGTAAAAAAACAAGCCTCTGCCTAATCAAGGCCCTCCTGCTGGGTTCCACTTGAGGGCCATTAAGGGGCATGGAAGATCTTCAAATTCCCTTACCATTACATTTACCTCTCACTGTTGTCAAATTTTATTTAACGTATATATTTATGCGAATATATATGTATCATATATTTTATAAACACACACACATATGTGTACATACATATGTACATACATACACATATGTATGTGTGTATATGTGCCGTACATATAAGTTTCTTGATTCTAACATATAACGCAACATAAAAATTAAACTACCTGCATCTCCTTAAAAACTGGACATTTCAGGAAAGTTCTGTTATACTATCAAAGACATTTACAGAGTAGCTCAAAATTTACAAAGAACATACAAATTACTTCATCTGGTCTTCAGACAACTTTGGGAGATAGATACTATGAAAATAAGCATCTTATAACTTAGAGACAAGTAAAATGAAGCCAGGGTTGTTAAGTGACCAGTCCATATTCACACAGTGAATATGCATTTATAAAAAGGATTGCAAGACAGGTCTTTCCAGATTTCCTGTCCAGTGCTCTTCTCACAATGCCATGCTGTCTCCCATTAAAAAAAGAATAACTGTATGTTGGAACAGGAAGACCACAAATGACATCTAAGAGAGTCAGACAGCTCTTAATCCTAGAGTATTCTTTAGTAAATTACTCCAAAGTAGTTAGTGTTCATTTTTTTTCACACACATTCTTTTTTTTTAACCCTCTTTTAATTAAATTAATTAATTAAATCCTTTAAGATTTCCCCCCCTAGATTTTGTTTGTGATCTCCTTATGAAGTATTTTTAATTTTGTAGTTATCTCTGTCAAATCTTGAGGATATATTATGAGACAGTTCTTTTATAGCCTATCTCCCAGCCCATTTGAAAGGTTTTTTAAAAAATCCTGATCCAATTCCTTCCATGCACAGAAGAGGTGCCATAAGATGTATCAAAGGTTTTGAAGTTAATGTAAGACCTTTGGAAAAAAGCATACATGGAGAAAATCCTGTATTAATACAATTTCTATGAAGAGATTTCTGGGGAAGTATTCCAAAAATCTCTAAACTTCAGTGTGATCTCAATAACACATGGGCATATCAAAGACTTGGGATCTAGTCAGTGTGGGAACTACCTCCATCAATGCAGGTCACAAGTCATTTATAATTTTTACCATTGCCTGCAGCTTAGAGGGGTTAAATAAACTACTTGCCAGGGGTCACAACCTACTATCCAACGACACAATTTGAATCCAGATCTTTCTCAGTCCTAGTCAAACAATTAACTATGCCACACTGCTTACTGATAAGATTTAAAGGAAGCAAATCTACTTTCTTTGTACTTGATTTCCTTCTCTCATCCATTTCCTACAATACCTATCCTTTTTTCCCACTCCCCCCTCCACTTCAGTCAGTTCTAGAACCAGGATCAAGTCAACTCAGCCATTGTTCCTAAAAGGAATCTACGTGGATTAACTTCCCAAAAGCCCCACTCACCACCCCCAAAATTTAAGACCAAACTGCTTCTCCCTGACCACCACTCCCTTTTTTGCATCCTCTCCCCCATTAGAAAGTAAGCTCCCAGGGGCCAAGATCTCACCTGGATTTTGTATTTGTATCCCCAAAGTTTGGTGCATATGAAGAGCTTAATAAATGCTTTTTCATTCACCCATGTGTGTTACAGAGTTCTCTTCACCATAAAGTAAGGACCAGATCTATGTCACAATTTTTCCCTAAGTCAGAACCAGAAAAGGAATTTTTGCTCTCCCTGGGTTCATAGTCAGGTTTACAGCTATATCATGAATAGGGCCAAGAAGGATATTCAGAATATTCTTATCTATCTTAAGAAAAACGCAAACACTTGTCAGTTTCTGTGGCAAAACCATCTGTTTCTGCAAAGTTACTTCTCACTACATATCACATTAATCTTGTTACTAAATGATATGTTTCATGAGATGGCAAGAAATTCATTAAGGCAGAGAACATAAAACTAGCAAGGCGAATTTCTTCCATAATAAATTACATCTTTTATCTTTAATAAAATATATTTATCTGAGGTTGAATGGACACACATATGAAAGCTCTACCCTTTACATTAGAGTGGATAAAAATGATGAATTTAAGAGTTTAACACGGGAACTAGGGAAGTCAATAAAACCAGAAATACTTAAAATAATAATAGCTTAAGACAAAGGATTCAAACTGTCTTCTTTTCATATCCATAATGGCTTCATTTAAATAAACAATGTGATTGTTCTATCAGGCAGGAATTACGGACTCACAATTTAAGGGAAAAAAGGACTTTATCTATACTTGCAGCAAGAACAAGCAAACAAATTTGATCTATCAGTATTACAACTTGTAAGGAAACAAATCTGACCTAGGAAAAGTAATGTATGAGCTACAGTTCTACTATTCACCTAGGGGAAAAATATCAGACACTTCCTCCATCTAACACAATGAGCACTATGCTTCTACAAGTTCTCCTACTGCCTTCTACTAGTGCCACTGACTGACTGGTATCAGATACCAACCAGTCCCAAGACTAAAGAGAACTCAACAGGGAGTTCTATAGAATATAGTGCAATTTTTAGCTACAGCAAAAGACAATATGATGATATATTTTAGGATCCTGGGCTATAATTCTTCCATTAAAGTCTTTCACCAGGGGTCTCATCCCTGGGTTCTTAAAAGCTATGTCAGTTAAACACAAACTTGGCAGATCTTATAAGGATGAAAAGACTTCATGTATACATTCAGCAGCAAATATGTACTTTTCATCTTAGGACTAATTAAGCTAAATTCAGTAAGACTCATCACCAAAGATATTTTTGGAGAGGGGCAAACAGAATATAGCAACTAATGAAGGAATTACAATCTGAATTAATAAAAGTGGTAACCACCCTAATAAAAACCTTGATTCTTGAAATGTTAAGGTAAATATTACAATTTTTGGAAATGCTCTGGACACCTGTGACAAAAACCAGAGGCTTTAATCCAGGGGTGTTGAGCCTGTAGCCTCAAGGCCACATGTGGCCCTCGAGGTCCTCAAGTGAATCCTTCACTTCACAAGTTTGGATTCAGTCAAAGGGCTGCACTTGAGGACCTAGAGGGCCACGTGTGGCCTCAAGGCTGCAGATTCCCTACCCTTAATAATCAATGAAAATACATTTACTTTCCCTAAAAAAATACTACTGTATAGTATCTGATTAGAGTGGAAGCTATGGTAAAAGATTCAGTTTATTCCACTGTCAAGTATTCTGACTCCATTGTTAAAAAAAGTCATGACTCACATTTAACACAAATAAAAAATAACTGTGCATTCTTCTGCACAAAAATAACACTATAAGCTGTCTTCAATGCTATTTTTAAAAACATATATAATCACTACATAGAAAATACATTTTGAAAGAAGAAGGAATTATTACAAAACTGTTACACCTATCACATGCTAGGCCAGTTCCATACACATTTTTCCTCAAAAGAATTCAAGTCTTTCCCATTGTTTTTCCCACTAAAGTCAAACAGATGCTTAAATAAAAATAGTTCTCTCTGGCAAGGATATTCGTTATCATTTGTATTTACAACTCTGAAGTACATCAGTATGTCTTGAAGTTAAGATTTGGTCTTTTTAAAAAAGGACAATTTTTAATATAATAACTTTATAACCTGAATCCTAAAATAGAAATATTAAATTTTGATGAAAAAATTAAAAGTCCATACAAATGATATGGTTTGTTCTATACTCACACATCCATAAGTAGTACATAATCTTCACTGTCTTCTGAAATTCTACAGGGATGTCTACAGAAAAATCCTGATAGAAACAAGGTCCCACTGGAAAATTCCCAGGAAGAGGCGGCCAATTATTTTTTCTGCCTGCAAGTGAAAGAAGCAAGTAATTTTAAAACCATGCCATACCTGTTACTCTTATTTAGTACATCACATCAAAGAGATTTATTTTTCATTTAAAATATGTCTTACCTTCCTTACTCTACAAAACATGTGACTTCATAAGGGTGGTTACTGTGCTCTAACATAGACTACAGATCTGCTACCACTGAGGGGTCATACACCTTTTCCTCAAGTTGTTTTGCCTAAAAACAAATTACGTGGTACTCAACCTCCTGGAAATGAGCCTCCTCCAACTGAGTGAAGCTGGTTATGATTCACATCCTTGACAGAGTACATACATGAAAGCCCTTCTAGCATAACAAGACCTGTCAGAACTCGTATTTCAATGAAATAGTTTTTGAGAATCCCAGGTCACCTTCATGCCAAAGAGTTATCAGAGTAGCAGGTTACAAAAAATTCATCTGCCTTATGATTTCTAATCACTCTGCTAATTAAGTATGGCTAACTATATATTTCAATCCATGCCTCTAAAAACACCAAATTTTACCAAAACTTTAACAGAACACCACTTCTAAACAACACACTGGACACTAAACTCTTTAAAACATAAATACTTTGTAATCTCATATCATTCGTCTCCAAAATTTCTCTACCCTGCCCAGAAAACTCTTCATCCTGTAAGCTCACTCCAGGCCCCAAATCCACACACTCAAGGTACTTTCTGCTCCTGTGGCCTCTTCCTGATTGGATGGCTCCTCCCAGAACCACAATTTAATGAAGGCACTCAGGAAGCCACATCTCAATTTTTCTCTAGGCTTCAGGAATTTCTCTACCACCTTCAAGTACCTTCAAGTGTCTCATGTTTAATACTCTCCCCCGCCTTTTCAGCTTCTTTCTATGTGTACTCTTCACACAGTAGAATGTAAACTCCCAACTCTTTCTTTCTGCTTCTATGTCTATTACCAGCACTTAGAATAGGGCCTGACAAACAGTATGAACTTAATAAATGCTTGCTGGCTGACTGGCCTATCTGAATCGGATACTCCACAGAAATCCGAAACTCAACATGTCCAAAATGAAACTCATTATCCTTTCCCCTAAGCTCTTCCCTCTTCCTAACATCCCTGTTACTATTATGAAGGCCACTGCCAGCTCCCAATCACCTAGCCCTCACAACCTGTCATTATCAAGTCCTCCCACCCTCTCACCCCACCCCCTCCCTGCCTCAAGTGTCTCCCCTCTCCAATCCATCCTCCACTGAACTGTCAAACTGATCTCCTTAAGGTGAAGGTCTGACCAAGTAACTCCCCTATTCAATAATCTTTAATGGCTCCCTATGCTCTCCAGGATCAAACACCAAATTCTTTGACTTCTAAAGACTTTCATAACTGGGTATTTCCAGTCTTCTTAAACCTTACTCTCCACCACATACTCTGCAATATACTGACACTAGCCCCCTTGCTCTTTCCTGCACAAGACACTCTCTTTCCTTCCCTCTACCCTGGGCACTTTTATTGGCTATCAATTCTCCCCCTCCTCATCTCTATCTTCCTTCCGACTTCTTTCAACTCTCAGCTAAAGTCCCACCTTCTCCAAGAAACGTTTCTCAATCTCCCTTTATTCTAGTACCTTTCCTCTGAGATTATCTCTAACTTATCCTGTATATATCTTGTCTTTACAGGTGTTTCCAAATAGTAAACAACCCTACGTTAGACAGCAAGCTTCTCGAAAGAAGGAGCTGTCTTTTGCTATTTTTTCGTATCCCTAGCATTCAGCAAAGTACAAGGCACATAGCAGGCACTTGATAAATGCTTGTTGACTTAATATTTTCAGGACAATTGGTTGGTGAGTTCATCCCATTCACATTCACAGTTAGGATTGCTACCTGTATGTTTCCCTTAATCCTATTCACTTAAATTTATCCTTCTCTTTTTCACTCTGCCCCTCAGTCCTCAAGAATCTTGTTTGCTTCTGAGCACTGCTTCCCCTAATCTGCCTGTCCTCTTATCTTTTTCCCCTTCCTTGGCTAAACACTTTTCCCTCCCACTTCCCTGTTGGGAAAAACAAATTTCTGTGTCTAATTTTTTACATATGTACATTTGTCCCTCCTTGAAACAGTTTAGATGGGAGTGAGGTTCCAGCGTTACCTGTTTCCTCTCATGCTTCCCCTCTACTGGGTACTCTACATATGAGAGATAATTTCCCCTATCCTCCCTCTCTTTCATCTTTCTTTTTCTGAGACTGCCTCAAAATAACAGAATCGCACTCAGGTCCTCCATCTAAGTAGATTCCTTCTAACAGCTCTCATGATGATCAAGTGCTGAGGGGTTAGAATGTGCGTCGTATTCTCATGTCAGAATGTGAACAATTTAACCTCGTTTAGTTCCTTATGATTTCTTACTAATGTTAACCCCCTTTTATGCTTCTCTTTAGTCTTGTGTTTCAATGTTTTTCTACTCAGCTCTAGTATTTTCATCAGGAATACTTAGAAGTCCACTATTTCATTAATGTCCATTTTTTTCTCCTGAAGAATTGTACTCAGTTTTGCTGGGTGGGTTATTCTTGGTTACATCTAGCTCCCTTGCCTTCTGAAATATCATATTCCAAGACCTCTGTTCCATAAATGTGATAGGTGCTAAATCTTGTATGATCCCAATTCTGACTTCATAATACCCTATTTCACCACATAATCAATGCCCCCTGTTTTTTCAGTCCAAAAATTGGTTTATAATCTTTCATCAAGTAATTGTTGCAAGTTCATCATGTCACTTAAAAGGTAAACAGAGACACAAAGTATTCATCAGTGGCATAGCGATACATATTTATCTCATGCCCATTGCTCCCTGCAAGTCTAGAATTCTTAGTGCAGGTGCATTGTCAGTCTTCAATTTTAACATCTATTCATGAGTATTCTGTGTATTCTAATTCTGAACAAAAGACTGTTTAGTAATAAATGATTTTTAAGTAATTTCAGCACAATTTTAAAAACTTTCACATAATGGCCACATCCTACTTTTTTTTCCCTCAAAAAAAATGGCATGAAATCTGCAATAATTATGAGGTGAAATACAGTATTTAAATAGTTTCTTTCTGGCTGCTTACAATATTTTCTGCTTGACTTTGGGAGTTCTGGATTTTGTTTATAATATTCCTAAGAGGTTCCATTTTGAGATATCTTTCAGGAAATGACTGGTGGATTCTTTAAATTTCTACTTTGCCCTCTGGTTCAATTATATCTAGGCAGTTTTCCTTTATCATTTCTTGAAACATGATGTCTAGGCTCATGGGTTTCTGGTACTATCAATTATCCTTAGATTAAGTCTCCCTGATCTATTTTCCAGGACAGTTATTCTTCCTATGTGATATTTCATATTTTCTTTTCTTTTCTTTTCTTTTAGTCTTTGGAATCATTAGCTTCCACTTGGCCAACTGTAATTTTTAAAGAGTTATTTTCTTTAGTGAGGTTTTGTACCTCATGAGCTGTTACTACAGCATAGCTCTCACGTCTTTTCCAATTTTTCCTGTACTACTCTTATTTAGTAAAATCTTTTTTTGTTGGCTTTTTCCTTTTTTTCTCTTTTTCTCTTTAACTCTTCCAGGGATTTTTGTAGGGCTTGGGTCCAATCTGCATTCTTCTTTAATGCTTTGTTTGCAGATGTTTTTAAGTCACTGTTTTCTGTGTTTGTGTCTTGAGCTTCCCTCTCACTATAGTAGCTTTTTATGGTTCAGGTTCTTATTTGCTCATTTTTCCAGCATACTTCTTGATTTTGGACTTTTACATTAGTAATGGGTCCTCTACATTTTCAGTTCTTCCAAAGTGATGAGATCTGGGGAGAGGTCCATTCATCGCCCTCCTGGTCTGAGCCCTGCTGGTTCCTGATCCATCTGGCATCTGTTCACTCATGTGTGGGTCAGTTTCCATAAAGCGCTGCTGGATTCAGTCACTGAATCATTTAGTCACTGTTAGACTGCTGGAGAGTTTGGCAAGTTCAGAGCAAATGAACTGCTGACCAGCCCGTAGAATGCACTGGAGACCTTTCTGGTCTCTGCCCTAGTTTATTTCACTGCAGGCTTAGGTGTAGGACTAAAGGTTAGAACTGGGACCCTCTCTGTTCTTGGGATCAGAGTGAAAAAGCAATTTCTGGAAGTTCTGAGCCCCTCTTCTCTCAAAACCGCAACTGCTCCTCTCCCAGAACTATGACCCAGGAATGAGTAACGGGTGATAGAACTGCTAGATATCAACTGTTCCTGCTCCTGAGTGCTGGTAAAGGAGTTCCCTGGGATCCACTCCCTCACGGGTGCTGGGCTGCTACTGCTGCTACTGCAACGCTATGCTCCTGGCCACTCCAGCGCCCACAGACCTCTCTATCTTCCTAAGCTCTCCTGAGCTGGAAAAGTGATTCAATGTAACTTTTTCTTGCCTTTCTTGACTCAGCATGGTGTGCTTTTAGGTCATTGTGGAGAAGATTGTGGAGAAGCTAAAGCAAAAAATACTACCTCTCACTCTGCCATCTCTCCTCCCTACTTTCGATCTTCCTACAAACACAAATGTGTCCTAACCTGGCAAGAGAAACCTTTCTGAGGTCTTGAAAAAGCATTGTAAAGACAGTGATCATAATTCTGCTCTTTTCTCTTCATTTGGGATTGCTAAACGTGCCCAGGAGACCCTAGAATCACCACAGGGGATTTTCCCATATCATTCAAAAAACAATCACAAAACAAATACTGGACAAAAAACAGGTTGTTATTTATTACAAGTTAAAATATAGGATTCTGGAAAAATGCCCACACTTTCCTTAGAATAGAGAATCTATCCTACAAACTCTCTAGCCCAATTTTTAAAAGCCAATGCTGAAATCCAGATAGAGGATCTACACGGTTTTTGTTCCCTAAGAGCTGAGGCACAAGGCTTGGGTAATAAAATTTAAAAAAAAAAAATAGCACTGTATTTGTAATTTTCAAAGTTGCTTAAAAATTTCTGAATAGTTCCGATGCATACCACCATGCTGACTGAGGCTCTGCATTTCTCTTTCCCGGCGATCTAATTCTGCTGCTTTCCTTTCTAGCTCTTCCTGGCGCTTAAGCAGTTCAGCTTGGGCCAATGCATGTTCCTGAAAAAAAAAGGCACAGCAATTAAGAATGCTAACAGAATAAGCAAATGCAAACATTTTAAAAATTATTTCCAACTACATATCTATGTCATTAGGTAAAAATTCTGCGTTTTTTGCTCTAAATCATTACTGATCAGAGAAATGCAAATCAAAACAACTCTTAGGTACCACATCTCACCAGTCAGATTGACTAACATGACAAAACAAGAAAATGACAAATGCTGGAGAAGATATAGGAAAATTGGAACACTAATGCATTGTTGGTGGAGTTGTAAACTGATTCAACCATTCTGGAAATCAATTTGGAACTATGCCCAAAGGGCTATAAAAATGCACATACCCTCTGACCCAGCAATACCTCTTCTAGAGCTGTATCCCAAAGAGATCACACAAGCGGGAAAAGGACCCATATGCACAAAAATATTTATAGCAGCTCTTTTTGTGGTGGCAAAGAATTGGGAATCAAGGGCATGCCCATCCATTGGGGAATGGCTGAACAAGCTGTGGTACATGAATGTGATACTATTCTGCTGTAAGAAATGAAGAACAGACAGACTTCATAATAACCTGGAGAGACTTATATAAACGGGTGCTGAGTGAGGGGAGCACAACCAGGAGAACACTGTATACAATCACAGATACAATGTATCTGTGATGACTGACTCTGACAGACTAAGCTCCTCTCAGCAATGCAAGGTTATAGGATAACTCCAAAGGACTCATGAAGGAAAGGGCTGTCCACATCCAGAGAAAGAATTACGGAGTTTGAATGCAGACTGAAGCAAGCTACTTGCTCTCTCTCTTTTTCATTTTGTTTTGTTCCTTCTTTCTTGTTGTTCACTCCATTGGTTATAATTCTTTACAACTTGACTAATGTTTAATGTGAAGTTATATGTAGAACCTATATAGGACTGCATGCTTCCATGGGGTGGGGGAGAAAATCTGGAACTCAAAAACCCGTGGCACTAAATGTTGTAAACTAATAGTAAATAAATTTTTAAAATTAAAAGAAAAATTTTTAAAATTTAGCATTTTCCCACATAAAGGACTGTATTTTAAAAATATCAGTTTAAGAAAACATGTAAGAAGGCTGGGTCTACTTAGGCTTCCTGGGGGCTGACAAAAAGCCTTATTGAATTAGGTTAAGTAAGATGCTTAAAGGCAGGTTACTGCTGGGAAGAAACTGCTTTGAATATGCTGTATGAAGTCCACAAGAGAACAGAGAAGGGAATGTGGATTTGTATTCGTATCATGCAGTGTCCCAGTCAGTGTGTCATGCTTTAACTCTCACTATGGCTCCCTCTTCTGGCACTCAACCAGCGTATGGCTACGTAGCTACTTTATCCTCGTTTCCAAGCACTTTCTTCCTTCATTTCACCACTATCATAATACCAGTACTTCGTGCTAACAAGTATCCTGAAATAATAAAAAGCCTTTAAACACACAAGGTAAGATGTATTCAACAGTGAAAAGATCAAGCAAGCTAGTAGTGTGGTTGTCCAAAAGGTCACCTACATTGGCCAACAGACATAAAAGTCATGAAGATTAACCAAATGGAACCATTTAAAATGAACGGGCATTCAACTAGTCAGAAGAAATGTAATATCAAAATATTTATTGCAATTATATTTTCCAAAGAACATTTTCTCTATTATCATGAACTAACCTTTGCAATTTGTGTGTAAGCTGAGGGTTCTTCTGTTGGCTTCATTATCGCTGGTTGTGTACTAGGTACATTAGGCATTTTCACATTTCCTGGTGGTGCCTAACAAGAAGGAGGTATAAAAGTAAGCCACAGCGGAAAAGGATTTATCTTAAAATATATGTCAGTCTGACGGATATACCACAATTTCAAAAAGTATGAAAACTTCAAAGAAAACTGACAAACAGGCAATTTTATATTTCTGATAGTTTATAATCTGCTGTTTTCATGACTTGAACAAGGTTGTTTGGTTTTTATACCTAACGCTTTGTTTCTTTAGTATAAATAATCAGACAATACTTACCTGAAAAATGGGAATAAATACAGTCTTATTTTCCAATTAGGAAAATTCTTTTGGATTCATAATACCATCACCCAGAATAATGATAACATTATAATAATAATCAACACTTATAAACACTTTAAACTTTACAAAGTATATATATGTATGTATATGTGTGTGTGTGTATGAATAAAGTTTTACTCTCACAGCCACCCTGAGAGATCGATGCAACCATTATCCCCTTTTTACATGGAAGGAAACTGAGTCAGGGAGAGAATAAATGAACTGTCCAGAGAAACACAACGAGCAGGTATCTGATGTTAGATCTGAACTCCAGTCTTCCTGATGCCAGGTCCTCTAGGCCTCCAAGCCGCTGCTGTGAACCTAAATGCACCACTTTAATTCATGTACTTCCAGGGCACAAATCCTCGAGCCAGTGGCTGGCCCACTCAATCTCCCCAGAAAATAGTTCTGAATCACCTTCCACTTGATTAACCCTTTCAAAGCGTGTGAAGAAGCACAAAAAGTACATGGTCAGTAACTATTTTCTCAGGCATCTTTTCTTTGGTAGTGCTAACATCTAGGATTTGTTTATTTTCCTTCATTCAGAATTGATCTATCAGTCTCAAAATTTTACTGCCTAGAAGAGAGAACTCGTCAATTTTTAAATGGGTATAATCCAGCTACTCTTCCCTCTTTTGTTTTCTTTAGCACCATATAAAATGTCAGAATCCAAACACGGTTAGGTCCACTGTCACTGATGGATGAATCTGTTACAAAATCTAGGGAGCTATTTTTCATTTTTCACCCATTTGTTGTCCTCTCCCCAGTTCTGTTTTTAAATGCTCTTCGAACACTGTGGCTTAACTGGCTTTGAATCCTGGTTCTGCTACTTTTATAACACGTAAGCAAAGACAAGTCAAATGACGTCCCTGGGCCTCAGTTTTCTTTCTGTATATCCCAGATTGCTTTCTAAAAGCTGTGGCTCTGATCCTAATATGTGACATTTACCAGAACCTAGTGCTTTGCAGATTCAATGCTGAGATGTAACACCTGTCAGACAGCAAGGCTGCTTCACCTTTCAGGTTCTGCGATTAACTGTGTTTAGCCAACGGGAAGGTTATCATACCAGATTATTATTTTGTACAGAGTAATTTGCAGCATTGTGCTTAGGCTCATGAGTCAGGTCACAGCGTAGTAACAAGGAGGCTCAGATCTTCCTGGGACAGGAGGGCTAGGGGGAGACAGTCTTAGGCAACGAGTCACAAGAATGTTGCCACTTATCTTGCATTTTTAAGTACATGTCCTTTTACATTATTACCATGATGTCCATGAAGAGGACTTCAGTTCCCAAGATAGTTTTAGAATGCAGCATTAAAGAAATGGTTGTCAAACATCTAGAAAAGGCAGCAGTGATGACAAAAAGCCAGCACAGCTTCATCAAAAACAGGTCATGTCAAAGTAATGTAATTTCCTTTTTTGACAGGATTACTAAACAAAGAGATGATGGGAATGTTGCTGATATATTTAGCAAAGCTTCTTATGAAGAATCTCATATTATTCCTGTGGAGAAGATAGAGAAATATGGCTTACACAATAATACAATCAAATAGATTTATCAATGACTGGATGGGCTGACTCAAAAGATAATTATTAATAAGTCAGTATCAAGGTTTCTAGTGGAATTCCCCAAGTTCAGTGCTTGGCCCTGTGCTGTTTAACAATCTAATCAATGATTTGAATAAAGGCATAGATGGATCAAATTTGCAGATGACACAAAGGAGGGAGAGCCAACACAATGAATGAAAGAGCCATGATCCAAAAGGATTGTGACAGGCTAGAACACTGAGCTGAAATTGAATAATATGAAATTCAATAGAGAGAAATGTAAAGTCTCGCACTGTTGTATAAAAACATCAATTTTACAAGTATAGAATGAGGGAAACATAAATTGATGGCAGTTGCCCTGAAAAAAGACCTGAAGATTTTAGTGGACTGCAAACTCAATGCATCAGCAGTATAACGTGCCAGTCAAAAGGACTAATACAATTTGGGGTCACATTTAGGGGGCAGAGCTTACATGAATGAAGAGACAATAGTCTTACTGTAATCTGATGATGCTCAGTAATCATCTGGCATGTCATGTTCAGTTCTAGAGATCACTGTTTGAGAAGCACATTGAAAAGCTAGAAAGTGTCAAGAGGAAGAAGACAGTCAGGATGGTGAAGGACCTTGAGAACATGACACATTAGGAATGGTCAAAGGCAAAGTGCATATTTATATATAAACTGTAGAAAAGGAAGGACTTTACTGCTATCTTCAAGTATCTGTGTTGAGAGTGCCTCAGAGGACAGAAGCAGCAGCAATGACAGAAGCTGCAAAGAGGCAGATTTAGACTTGCTTTTGGTAAAGTCTCCTAACAAAGCAGTACAAAAGTGGAATGCATTGTTTTAAGAGCTGGGGTGTTCCTCCTCCTTGGAAGCCTCTGATGACCCCTTTTGGTGATGTGGATAGGTATTCCTTTTGCATATGGCTCAGATTAGATGGCTACTGAAGTCACTGAGAGCTCACAGTTCCTATAATTCACATGATTAATCATAACTCGTTTGAAGATTCAGAGAGAAAAAATATAGAGGAGTTCATGAGCAGTAGGTAAACTCAAGCAGGTTCTAAGAAATGCTATCTACTTTGGGGAAAGCAGAGCATACTACAGTAGTATACTTACTGCATGCTGGGAGTGCAAGTGAGAAAACTTATCATAATCTAAGAGATTGTTTTCTGAGAACAGGTAGGTCATAAAGAAATGATGGAAAAAAGGGCTTATTTATATCCTCTCCAAAATCACTGTTTTACTTATAACAGCAAAGAAACGGGGAACAATCACTATATACAATGATCAGAAAATCACTAAATAAATTACCAGGCAATAAATGTAACTGTATATTATTGTGCTGGAAAAAAAGCCATTTAACGAAGGAAATCTGGAAAGACATATGAAGTGATACAGAGTGACACAGAGAAGTGAGCAGAATCATCTCATGGACAGATATCTATTACTGCCTCACTATGTTACCAGGCCCTTACTGGAAACAACGACAACTTAATACATTTTGAATGTAGCTATATTTAAAAAGGAAAACAAAGTCAAAGGTATTAGAGCTTTATATGTATCCAGTTTGATTCACAAGAGGACCCAAGTAACAAATTTGTTATTCTGCATTGTTTGGCTTGAAACTATTAATTATATTGTTTGGGTGAAGGTTTCATATTCAATAACAATGTAAATGGTTGAAATTTTGGAATTTTGGTTGGAGATTACCCTCAAGTTAGTTCAGTTCTTGATCTGTTAGCATTTGCTATAAATGTTTTATGTGTTGCTACAGTGGATACAAGGATAGGTAAACCATTCTCTCTGATTTCAACCTTACAGTAAGTCCAGCAGGGAGGATAAGAAACATAAAAGACAAGAGAGGACAGCATGAGCAAAGGCATGGAAAACAGGAAAGCACAGGCATGTTCAACAGTCGGGTTTGGCTGGAATAGAAGTCCTGGAATAGAGCTACAAAGACAGAGATCAGAAGTTTGTAAGTCACTCTCTGCAGGCAGTAGGGATTCACTAAAGAGTTCCAAAGCAGAGTGATCAGAATTATGCTTTAAGAAGTAACATCCTATCCTTCTCAACCCTACCCAACTCACATCCCAATCTAAAATCTGTACACTGACCTTCCACTATGTCCTGATTCCCTATCTCACTCCCCACAGAAGCTATTTAAATCACCTCTCCTTAAGCCTTTCACAACCCCCTCCTCCTCTCACTCTCTTAGAAAATGTTGCCATACACTGTGAGCTCCTTTTCTATTTTGTTTTCTTCATCTCAAACTCCTGTTATCATCCACTATTCTCTCCTCCCTTTCTTCATCTCTGACATCAAAGCAGACCTTCTGGCCAAGAACAATCCCTCAATATTTGCTCTTGATCTCATCTCCTCTAGTCATACCCAGCAGATCACTGCCCCCTCCTCCCATCCTCCCTATTCTTTAATCTTCAACCTTTCCCTATCTATTGGTTCCTTCTCAATTGCCTTTAGCCAGCTCAAGTCTCCCCATCCGGAAAACACCTTCACTTGATTCTCAAATTCCCTCAAGCTATTATTCTCTCTCCCTTTCTCAGCGAAACTCTTAAGATCAGCGATAGTCTGAGCCCTTCTTATGACTTATTGTGACTGAATCTCTCTAGGCCTCCGGTACCTCATCTGTAAAATAATAGATAGATGGTCCCCGTAGTCTCTTCTAGTTCTAGATCTATGATCCACTTCTTCTCTTCTCCCCAATTCCCTAATCCCTTGAAATCTGACTTCTGGAAGCATCACTCAAACGAAATTGTTCTCTCTAAAGTCATAGACAATCTGAACAGCCAAATCTGATGGTCTTTTACCTCTCTGCTGCATTTGATGTCACTGATGGTCTTCTCATCCTTGCTATCATCACCTGGCTATCAGACCTACCTGTCTAATCATTCCTTCTCAATCTTTTTTGCTGGCTCATCACCATTAACTGTGGTAGTTAATACTTTCTGCCTCTACACACTCTCTCTCTCTCTGCTATTGACTTTCAGGGACCAAACTATCAACTCTATGCAGAGGACTTCCAGATCTTTGTATACAGCACCATCTCCTCTGAACATCAATATTTTATCACCAACCGACTTTTGGACATTTAAACCTGGAGTCAGAAGACTTACATGAACTAATACAAAGGAAACTGAGTAGAACCTGAAGAACATTGTACATGGTAACAACAATATTGTAATGATGATCAACTGGGAAAGACTTAGCTACTCTGATCAAGATGATGAGCCAAGGCAATTCCATAGGACTCATGTTAAAAAATGCTCTCCACCTCCAGAGAGAGAACTGATCAACTCTGAGGGCAGGCTGAAGTACAGATATATTTTTTAACTTTCTTTATCTTTCTTGGTTTGGGGTATGTGTGTATTTTCTTTTGCAACACAGCTAAGATATAATTCCATTTAACACAACTTCACACATGTAATCAATATCCTATTGCTTGCCCTGTCAAGGGGCAGGGGAGGGGTAGAAAGAGGGGAGAGCTTTTGAAATTCAAATATTTAAAAAGTGAATGTTAAAAAAAATGGTACATGTAAATGGGAAATATTTAAGAAAATAAATATATTTTTTAAAAATGAAACTAGGGTGTGACTAGGTGACACAGTCAATAGAGCACAGGCCATAGAGTCAGGAGGACCCGAGTTCAAATCTGGCCTCAGACACTTAACACGAAACTAGCCGTGTGACCTTGGGCAAGTCACTTAACCCCAATTGTCCTACCTTTCTCCCTCCAAAAAGAAAAAAGAAAGGAAGGAAGGAAGGGAGGAACCAGATGTCCTAGAAAAAGCTCAGCATATCCAAAAGAGAATTCATTATCTTTCCCTCCAAATTTACCAATTTCCAAACTCTTCTATATCTGTCAAAGGCACCATCCTTCTTCTAGCCTCCCCCGTTTTAAAACTTTGGAATCATCCCCATCTCTTCACTCTCCTTCACCCCATATATCCATCCAGTTGCAAAATCTCATCACTGCTACCAACACAAGATCCCTTCCATCTGACCCCTTCTTCCTACCCTAGGAGCTACAACTTTAGTTCAGGCTCTCATCATCTCTCACCTACCATGCTGTGACAGTCTCTCTATTTCAAGTCTCTCCCCAACACAGGTGCCAAGGTGACTTTCCTTAAGTGAAAACCTGACCCTTGTTACTATCTTCTTATTCAATAAACTTCAGTGATGCGGTATTGCCTCTAGGACCAAATAAAGACTTCTCTATTTGGCTTTTTGAACCCCTCATCACCTGGCCTCAACATATTTTTCCCACCTCATTCCCACAATTTATATCCCAGCCAAACTAGTCTCTCTGTTCCACAAATGGCACATCTTTATATCTTTGCACTGACCCTTTCAACACAAGGATACACTCCTGCCTCACCAAATACCTTATAGAAACTCTTCCTTTAAGATGATGCTTAATCACCACATTCTCTATGAAACCAGCCCTATTCCCAACAACTGCTAGTGTCCTCCCTCCATAGCTGCCTTGTACTTAACTAACGTATTTATTATTCATACTTTTACATAATGCTCATTATCTACCCCTATAAGCTCCTTCAGGGTATGGACTGTTTTTCTTTATATTTGTAGATCCTAACACAGTGCCTGAAATGCGGCAGATGTTTAATAATACTTGTAGATTTACAGAATCAGTTGCCAAGTCTTTCAATATTTCTAGCGTTCATTCTTCCTCTGAAATCCCAACACTGTCATCACCTATATCATCTCAACTATTTTCATTTCCTGATACCTCTTCTCCTTGCCCCTACTTTCCTCCTACCACCTGAAATCTAACCCACATAGTACAGCCAGATAACCTTCCCATATACACTGCGCATCATGGAATTCTCATGCTTTGAGAGCTACAGAAAAAGTGTGAAGTGTGATCATCTGAAAAGCCATATAGAGTCCCACTCAGATGCTTCATTTTGGACATGGAGCTGATCCCAGTTTCTTGACAGCCACGCCAACAGAGTCTGAACTCTGGTAGGGTAACCTATGATGGAGAAGTTTTGACTATGATCTCAAAAATAAACTATTTGCTTTTAAAGGACCAACCTAGCTAAATCTAGAAAAGCTCATCACCAATAAGCTAGCCACTTGTTGATACACCTCTCGCCTAGCTGTGAAATAAAATAAAACACAAAATGCCCTCAGTCCCATGCAGTTCCCTTCCAAATCTACAAGTGATGCTGGCACAAGACACAGCTTTTTTGAGCCTCTATAAGCATTAACTTAGCTGTAGATATTCTAAATGTGTAGTCCTCATCTAACTACCAAAAACAATCATTCTACCAGAAGAAAATAGTATCATTCTTTACTGTCTCACTCCTAATAACATTAATAACAATCAACATTAATTGATAATTAACAAACACATACAAAAGAAAGTTGCCACTAAAGGGATGGATACTTTCTGGGGTTAGAAAGAACTGGGCGGGGTTAGACTTGAAAAGCACCCAAGAGTCTCACTGATTAATATTTTAACAGATGAAAAATGACCAGTCACTAACGGTCATTTCTGAAACACCTTGTGTGTACAGTCAATTTTTTCAAAGATCAAAATCAATACCAAATTATAAGAATAAAAATAACATATGGCATGCAACTAAATTACTACTGTAATCAGACCCACTTAAAGTAGCTAAAGATGAAAAATAGGAAACAGACAAAAAAACAGACATGGACAGAGATTATCACTTTTTCCAATGGAAACTTAATGGGTATAAGGCAAAGGCAACAACAGAGAGATAAAAAATAAACTAGGAATTACTTCAGCCAGTGACCACTCGATCTTCTTGACAAGGGAAAAAGAGAGAAAAGCTAAGAAGCTCATCTCTCAGTGCCAAGATACCCAGAGGTGCTGGTGAGGGTGCCCTGTTAGGTAAAGGGCATTACTGCACATCACCACAAAGATGGCACAGATCCCAATAAAACCTGCCATACTGATTGAATATAAGAAATAAATCTTCATTCTGTTTCACTAAGATTTTGATAATAACTTTGCATCACTTCTCATTGCCCTTTAGTTTAAAATCATAAATTCTAAATAATACTTGGTTTAAACAATGAGCTAAATGAACAAATTTTTAATGAAAACACAAATGTCTAGCTAATTTCAACTCAACCATTTGTGACAAAGTTAAAAATATTCTTACCGTTCTAGAATCAGAAAACGGATTATATTCATCAAGCCCTGGGGGCATATTTCTTGTCACCTGTGTAACTGAAGGATCCTGAAACAGAAAATTTAAAATACTGTTAGTGTTTCAATTATATTACTTGATAATCTATTCAAACTCATACTGATCAGAGTAAACTTGATAAAGAAAATATAAGGGCAGTGTGGCGGCTAGGTGGCGCAGTGAACAGAGCACTGGCCCTGGAGTCAGAAGGACCTGAGTTCAAATCTAGCCTCAGACATTTAACACAAAAATTAGCCGTGTAACATTGGGCAAGTCACTTAACCTCAACTGCCCTCCAAAAAGCAAAAAAGAAAATAAAAGAAAATAGAAGGGCAAAGAGATAATCGTATCTCATAATCGCGTCTTCTGGTTTCTAAAATTTCTATGCATGCTTTTTATGTACCCTCCTCCACTAAAAGTACCTTCCCTAGTAATAAATTTAATTAAGTGAAAGAAATTAACATACTGGCCTTGTATGAAAATGCATGCTTCATTCTACATACGTAGTCTGCAACCTTTACCAAGAATATCATCAAGTCCACTGAAGTCAAGACTGATCACTGTTATCATCAGATTTCTGAAGTATTTCATTATATAAACTGTTCTCTTCCTTTTACATTAGTGCATACAAATCTTCCCAATTTTTTCTAAATTCTTCAAATTCTTTATTTCTTATATCATAATTTGTTCAACAAAACCCCAATCAATAAGGAACCACTTTTTCTCTAGTTCTGTTCAGTCTCTGCTATAGCTTTTTTTTTTTGGTTATCTACAGGAACTTTTCCTCTGTTTATCTCTTAGATTCTTGGCATATATGCACTACTATGGCATCACTGGGTCAGAAAGTATGCATAGTTTATGTATTCACTAATGGTTAAATCAAAACTTCAGTGATCTTTGATTCTTTCCCATTCTTCACCACGTATGTTCAGTCCTCAGTACTGTTGCTTCTACTTCGACATTCTCTTGAATATACTTCTTAACCATTTCTACTGTCATGACCCTAGCTCAAGTCCTCATTACTTCTTTCTCGTACCAGATCATTTCCAGAGTCTCTGATCTCCCACCTCCATTCTTCTCCCTTTACCCCACCCTATGTACAGCCAGCCACCAGAGCAATCTTCCTGCTCCACTGCTCAGAAGCTTTAAATGGCTCCCTGATGCTTTTTTTTCTACTATGCATATAGAAATGCCCATTTCATTTGATGTCTAAGTTCAAAAAAAATAAAACTTATCCAATAATGATCAAGCTTAAGAAAAACTCTGATACAAATAAAGATATGCCAAATGCAAGAACATATAACAGGAAATGGAGGTGGGCAGGTCACGAATGGTGCCCTATTACGAGAATCAGTGGGAAGTGTCCTGCATAATGAATACATACGTGCAATATGTGTGTATTATATTGTTGTTCAGTCACTCAGTCATGTGACCCTCATGGACTCAAGGGGTTTTCTTAGCAAAGATACTGGAATGATTTGCCATTTCCTTCTCCGGTGTATGAAGGCAAACAGAAGTTAAATGACTTGCCCAGGGTCACCCAGCTAGTAAGTGTCTGAAGTCACCAGCCCAGCACTCCATTCACCGCTCTAAAGGTATTATTTACGCATATAAGATACATGCATGCCATCAAGGGTCTATGGAAGTATGCAGATCCAAATTAGACAGGATATGAAGGCATCCACGAGTGGCAATCAGCACCTGGCACCATACTAGGCACCTAACAAATGCTTACTGACTGAGAGAAATACTTACTGGATAAGATCACAGATTCATTTAGAAATTAAAATACAAGGAAAAAGTGCTACAGAAATTTAAGCTGAAACAGCATGAGACACTGGGCCAAATGCCAAGAGGCAAAACGGTTTTTAACAATAAGCCTATTAAAGGAATAAAAAGTAAAGGAGCAAAGAATGAGATATTAACTTAGGAAAATGCAAAACATAAAAATGTTCACAACGATGGAATCACCAGAAAGCACTATTCAGCAAAAAGCAATGAATAATAAGAACAGAATCAAAAAATAACCAAGAATGCAAGAAAATTAAAAAGCAAACCAAAAAACCCCAAGAAACAAAGTAAGATTTAAAAAGAGAGGCATGCAGAAGAAAAATCAAGAAGATAGAATTTTAAATTATTCAGATATCTGAAAGATGGAGAAATCTTCTTTTTAGAAGACACCAAACTGGAAGAGGGAATGAGAGAAATATGCATGAACTGAACCACACACAATATTCTGAGAGTGTAAAGCTACAGAAGCTTTAAACAGAGAAGCCTGTCCAAAATCTGTCACAACAGATAGCTGACTGGACAAGAAGTATACGTTCAGAAATCCAAGTGACATAAAAACAAAAGGCATGAACAACATTAAAAAGGTCAAGATATAATGGAGGATTAGCAGTGACGGCCTTGTCTTGGAACAAGTAAAACATTCCCCTCCAAGTTTCAATCTCCCACATGCAATTTCTTCTTGCCATCAATAACAAGGGGCTAATGTGGTATTTCCGGCTGGAATATAATATTCCAAAAGAATTGACCTTCTCTAGTTGTCAGTGCCTCTCCCCATCAAGTCACCTTGTATTCATTTTATTTATACATGAAAATGATTTATCTTCTGACAAAATGGAAGATGCCTGAGGACAAGGCCCATTTCCTTTGTTGTCTGGATATCCCTAGCATCCTGTACAGTGCCTGGCACAGATGCTTGCTGACCGACTTACTGAACCACTTATGGCTCTGATGTGGTCAAACTCTTGGTTAGGTATAGAGAACACTGGCAAAGCAAATCCGGACTGGAACCTTGTTCGAGCCTCTCAAGAGAGCCCAAGAACCCTGTGAGCCAGATAGCCTGGCCAGGCCAATCAGCCACACCCCTACCTTCCTATATGTATGCTCTTTATTCCAAACTGCAGAGCACAAATATTATTGACATTCCACTAGCCATTCCCACATTAGGAATATATAAAATGGTTTCTTTTTTCCATCCTATTTCTCTGCTCTGCCTTGGCTACACAAACATCTGATTCTTTCCTACATCAGCAACTTAGGAAACTGCACAAAAAATAATTCAGAGCAATTATGTATCTTCCTCAAGAACCAGAAGATACTCTCTAGAAAGCAAAAAGGGCTCTCTGAAGTCTGGCCATATGCTAGTCTTTACAGTGGAGATGCACTTGCAATTTGACTGTGCCCAGTCTTTAAAAAGCAATTATTGATTATAAACAACACTGAACATAAATACAGCTCATCAACATGCTTAGTAACTATTTACATTTAAATGAATGTTCATAAATAAAATGTCCCAAAAGTTTTTCAGCCACTCCTCAAAATCTTCATCAAGCCTGTTTGGTCTGTTCATGTCATTCACACTCCCTCTTAAGTCTAGACTCTGCTCTGGATTTTATTTTGGTTCATTTTGCTTAACATTATTCTGTAAAATCTTTCCAAGCTTATGTACATCTTCTGTATAAATCTTGATTGTTTTATAATATTCCATTAAGTGAATGTGCCGTGATTTATTTAGGGGACATTTTAAGCTATTTCTGTGGGGGTTTTACAAATACAAATAGTGCTACTTGAATCTCTGAAAAGAAAGCTCGGTTTCTGTTTTCAATACATTTCCCGTGGCATCTTTGCAAGAATATAATTATTAGTTCATGCTTAGCTTTTTGCTTTGCTTTTTCTTCAAAGAATTTTGTTTCAGAATTGTCACTTAGTATGTCATGATACCCAGAAAGAGTGTCTTCCCTATCTGTTGTTCTTACAACAAACAAAAAGGTTCAAAAAGGTAGGATTGCAAAGAATTTGGCAGAGCTGCAGCTCTTGAGACTCAAAAAAAATAAAGAAAATAAAATAGAAGACTGGTCAAACTGGGGCAAAAAAAAAATCTCTGCAGCAAGTTTCTCTGATAAAGGGCTCAATTCTTACATATATATGGAACTGAGCCAAATGTATAATAGGAGTCGTTCTCCAGTTGCAGTCAAAGGATAATAACAGGCAATTTCCAGAAGAAATCAAAGTTATCTGTAGTCATATGAAAAAAATCTTCTACATTGCTAATAATTAGGAGGAAAAAAAGAAAATTAAAACAACTGAGGCACTAGCTCTTGCCCTTCCAACTATCTAAAGTGACTGAAAAAGCAAACAACAAATGTTGGAGGAGATGTGTGAAAACAGGCACACCAATGCACACTGCTGGATTTGTGAACTGTTCCAACCATCCTGGAGAACAATTCACAAGTATGCCCAAAGAGCTAAAAACTGCATACCCTGTGACCTAGCGATACTATTACTAAGTCTGTACCCCAAAGAGATCAAAGGAAAAGGACCTATATTATGTACAAAAATAGTTACTTACAGCAGCTCTTTTTGTAGTGGCAACTGAGGGGCTTTCCATCACCATGGGCAATGGCCAAACAAGTTATGGTATGGGAACCTGAAGGAATACTATTGTGCTGTTAAGACATGCTGAAGAGGGCAGTTTTAGAAAAACACAGGAAGACATCATATGAGCCAATGCAAAGTGAAGTGAGCAGAACCAGAACACAAATTTACAAGATGACAGAAAAAATTGTGAAGATAATCAAGTGTGAAAGACTTTGTAACTTGGATCAACACAATGACCCACCACAATTCCAAAGAACAAGATGAAAAATGCTATCCACCCCCCAAAGAGAACTGATGGCCTTGGGTTGCAGAAGGAAGCCTATTTTCCCCTTTACTGTTCTTATTTTCCCCAGAACATGGCTAATGTGGAACTATACTGCACGACTTCATATTTGTAATGGGCTGCATATTTCCTTGTCTTCTCAATGGGTGGGGAATGGGCAGGGGATGGAGAGAATTTGGAACTTAAAACAAAAAGTGAATTTTAAAAAATAGAAATAAGGAAATCCTGTCACCACTGTCTCAAGTCTATTATTGTACATTCATCTCCCTGCTGTAAGATACTGACCTAGGACACTTTTTAGGAGTCAGTTGACCATGCCCCCACCCACCCAGGACCAATATGATGGCTTCAGTATATCCTTCATGAGTATCCCAGTAAAAAAAACATAAAAAGACTATGATAGGGCAGAATAGGGTTCCCAGTAGTTAAGGAACACAGGTTCCTGATAACCTCTGAAATGTATAATGCCAACAGTTTGGGCCCCACTACCTAGAAATATAAGGCCTAAAACTCATCAAGAGCAAGCATTTATAGAGTGAAATGCAAAGCCTTATGGCTCTCCCTTCTTGTATCACTCGAAAAGAACTAAATCACATTAATGACAAAGAGCAAACAAAATAAACACTTTATACACATTGCAACGGTCTCTTAATAGTTTTCAGAGACTCCCCATGACCCAAAAAGCATCTTTCCCCTGAATATTACATATACAAGTAGTACTTCCTCATAGATGTAACTTCCTTAACTAGAGAACCTATCTTACATTTCAAACCTAGAAATGAAAATAAGACAAAACATAAACGCTCCAACTAAAGCACTAGATAAAACTCACTCATACTAAAAGCATAAGAAGCCTACCAATAAACTTGGAAAACCATCTTACTTTCCAGCTAAACTCATCTATCTGCTGCTGTACAGACAGGCTGTCAGCTCCCACCTCTGTATCTTTCCACAGGCTGCCCCCCAAGTCCTTCCTGCCTGAGCTCTCAGAATCTCTGGCTTCCTTGCAGTGAGCACTCCAAGGCTCAGCTGAAGTGCTACATCCTACATGTGACGTATCCCAATGCCCTGCACCCCCCAAAGAAGATAATCTCTTTGAGAGTGGACATGGTTGGTTTTGTCACTGGACCTCAGTCACATGCATGATGCTCAGGCACTTAATAAATGCTTCTTGAAGAATAAGGAGGCAAAAAAGATGAGCAAAGCCAGGTATTTGACAATTTCTTCTCATTGTAGAAAAGATGGAGAAACATAAGGGAAGGAGCACCACGACGGTGGATTCAGAACCGGCTGAACGGCTAGACCCAAAGGTAATCGTTAATTGTTTCATGTCAGAACAGAGAGGGGTCTCTATCTGGCCCTGTGCTATTTACATGTTTACTGGTGACTGAAATAAACTCCTAAGTGACATACTTAGCATGTCTGCAGAAACCACAAAGCTGAAAAGGAAAAATAGCAGGGTGGATGACTGAATCAAGGTGCAAAAAGATCTGAACAGCTCATAGGAACATTCAACTCGGGGGGAAAAAAGGCTTTATCTAGTAAGACAACGTAAAAAAGGTGACTAAGAAAGCCCAAGAGACTATCTGAAGAGCGCACACAGCCCGACTACCATAAATCTGCTTGAGCAAAACCCTAAAACAGCACCAGACAGAATAACGATCTAAGAATCAAATGAGAAACTACAGCAAGTGACCACTCAAAGGCTATCCAAAAAGCCAGTACCCCAAGGGCCACAGTGTCAGCAGAGCAGAGAAACCAACCAAAAGCCACTCAAAGACAGACCTGTGAGAAATACTTGGTGCCTTGAGAGGGTCTGTATCCAGAAGAAGCAAAGGCAAAATGTCGCCTAGAAATAACACCAGCGCAGCAGAAAATGCAAAGCTTTTCATTGGGTCTCAGATCAGGACACCTCCAGCACAGAGCCTTGCAAGTTCCCTGGCAAATTAGAGGGTCTTGAAGAAGCAGCATTCTAAACTTCAAAGGGGGCCCAACCACAGGAGGAAGAGCTGGAACCTGGGTGACCCAGGCTAAGATCAAGCAAGGTCAACCATTCAAAAGCAGCACGGGAGGGCGGTGGGTCTGGCACAAAGCCCCAATTTACAAACTATGACTCAACAAATGAGGAACCTCAAGAAAATATAGACCATTGTTAGAAATTATAACAGATACAAAATACCCCACCAATAAGATTTTGGTTAGGTTTCCAGGCCAGTCCACCAAAAAAAAAATATTTAGCCCATAATTAAGCATTAACGGTATTAAAGAACTTAATAATCATATTAAAAAAAAATGATTCTATTATTTCTTAAGCTCCTACTATGTGCCAGGCAAGGGAGGATGATTCTGGCAACACCACTAATGTTGGAGGAATTAGGAAAGGCCTGGAGCAAAACCATAACAAGGCTTGAGATGTTAAAAGGTGGAGGAGAGGAGAAAGTGGATTCCACGCAAGTAAAAAGAGACAAGGGTGAGAGATTGATTGGTGGAAGGATAAGCAACAGAAAGAAGGTAAGAACTTCACAAAAATGGGTCCAGAATTTCAATTTAGAATGCCAGGAATGAATCTCTCCTCCTTATCAAGGCCTCACGCTATTTCTATGAATTGCTTCGATAATATAAGCAGAAAGTAAAAGAGGGGTGTTTGTCGAGTAGTAGTCTCTTGACAGAAGGAGATACACCCACTGGAAGACTCTAAGGGGCTATTTTGAACACTCTGTTTCTATATTTGTTCATGGGCTCTGGTAACTCCTTTGAGTCTTACACATTTTTCTGTAGCGTAGGAAATAAATGCCGTTCCATACATGATATCCATATTGTATGTTGAGCATTTGTAAGGTAGGGGAAATTGGATACCCACTTCTGGGGAAATCTTCCGTCTCCAGGCTGTCCTGCTGACTCATCTCCATAGGGTGTTTTCTACTATGCTAATGAAACCCCTTCACTTCAGAAGCGGATTCCAAACTGGAATCTCCTGACCCCTAAGTCATCACCTTCTGATTGGCTGGTTCCTCCCAGAACCTCCAGTTTAAGAAAGAGGCCCAGGCCAACCAAGTCTTCATTGTTCTCCAGGCTGTACTACTTACTTATCTCCACAGAACTTTGTCTACCAACCTCCTCTCCCTCTCTTTTCAGCTCCCTTTTAGGTGTTGTCTTTCCCCATTAAAATGTGAACTGACAGCAGGGATTACATCTTTTTAAGGATTCCCTAGTATTCCCAACTTTTAGGCCAGTGTCTAGTATATATTAAGCACTTAATAAATGCTTGTTGATTGTTGACTGACTGGCCAGGGCACATGCCATTCCTAAATTTCATTTAGATTTTTCCAGAGTTTTACTCTGGGATAAGAGCCAGACAAAGATAAAACTACCTCCTTAGGGAACAAGGGGAAATGTCCCAGGTACAAACCTAGTCCTTGTCAGTCCAGAGTCCTTGGGGGCAGGTCGTAGGCCATCCGTCACAATCTGCAGATATGTAGATGAGATAACTAAGGCAACAGAAAGGAGAAGGACTCATAGGTAACAGAGTTGTAACTTGTAGCAGCAAGTTTTGAGTTTCCTTAACAATATTAAGAAATATTATTTTTCTCTAAAAAGTCCTTTCCAAAATGGAAAAGCTCCTAGAACAGAAAGGCTTTTCTTAAAGAAATGGATTAAAGATAGTACCTTAAAAGTCATAAACTCTGGTCTTGTTCACATCATGGTCACTACCCACCTCAAGTGACTAGCACTAGAATTTACAGGATTATGATACCAATGAAGACGTGGCAGGACAGCAGTTCCTTGACAGCTCCTTTTACCTTGAAACAGCTTTCGCTACTCATAAGCCCTCCAACCGCCAACTTCCTTCAGATCTAGCTTCTCTAGTGACTCCCCCGGTAAAGCTTCCTCCACTCATGAAACCTGATTGGGCCCAGCTTCTCTGACATAGCTTCCTGACCCAGTGCCAATAAAAAGCTCAACCCACATGGGTTCCTTGCCCCTCAGACTTGGTGGGTGCTGGAGACCATACAATCACTATTCCCTGATGTCTGCCTGGCCAGAGATTTTTCCAGATGGAGATGCCCAGAGCTAATGTATCCTCTATATATAACCTTGTTTCATGTCCTTACTATATCACGGCAAAGTAAACTCCCTCCTTTGTTAAAATGTTCAGTGATAAAACGAGTATCTCATTTTGTCCCAACATCAAATCTGAACTAAGAAAGTACTAGAGTAGCCCCACAGGGATGGTGGCAGAGAATCAAGTTGGAAGGCATGGAGAACTATGCCGATTTGGGCAGGTCTCACCAAGCCAGAAATGTCTTGAATAAAGATTAATGAAAATTTAGATAATAAAATTTCAGAGATCTGAGCCTAAACTGCAAAATATTTTTTTTCTTTGACAGACTCAAGCACACATTCTCAAACTCCAAATTCAGCATCCTTTCCTCTACGCTGAATTTTGCCCTATAACCCTGTTCCTCCTTTCACTTCTAAATGACTAGAAAGAACTGTCTGTACTGGCTAGTTCTGCTGCTTATTAACCACTCACATATGAACCCCTCAAAATCTAACTTCTGATCTCACCATTCTATTGAAACTGCCTTCTCCAAAATTACCAACATCTTTTAACTCCTAAGCCTAGTGGTCTTCTCTCAGCCTGTATTTTATTTGACATCCTGCAGTTTCTGACACAAACTATTCTATCTTCTGGGCACAGTATGTGCCATTTTGCAGCTTCTTGTTCGCTCCTGGTTCTCTTACTGACCGTTTCTTCTCCTTTGCAGAATCATCATTTTCTCCCACAGAAAAATCTTCTTGGGATAGGCAGCCCCTAAAGTCTCCATACTGGACCCTCCTCTAGTCTCTTGGTAATCTTCAGCAGTTCCCATTCATATCATCTTTACACCAATTATTGCAAAACCTATATATATCCTAGTCCTACGATACCAAATCTTGCCAGACATCTCCGTCTGCATGTCTCCTCAGTCTCAGTGTGTCAAATACAGAACTGATTCTCTTTCCCCATAAATGTATCCTTCCTCCAAAATTCGCTATTTATACTGAGTAGCCTCATTCTTCGAGTTACACAGGTTTGCTGACTTGCATTTTCCTTCTTCCTCCCCTCTCCCCCCAATCAGTTTCAAGGACTTGCTGATTTTAGGTTCATAACCTCTCTCATCACCTACACCTTGTTCTCTACTCCCAGGCTCATAATCCTAGTTCAAGCTCAGGCTACCATCCCCTCACACCGAAACTATTCTAACAGTCTCCAAATTAACTGCCCCATTTCTCCTTTCTACCCTGCCCAATTAGCCTCTGCACGGCTTCCAAAATAAGTTTCCTAAGGTACAAATCGGATCATTTCATTCCTCTGCTTAAAAATCTTGACTCTTGCCACTAAAGAAAAATATATATAAACTCCTCGGCTTGCCATTTAAATACCAAACAGCTGTACCCCAAACTTGATGGCCTACCTCCTAGCTTTGTGAAGCACAGGCTCATTCTCAATGGCTGGAATGTAATTCCTCTTTAAATCCCTAGCTTCCTTTAGGGCTCAGCTCAGAAGGCTACCCTGATTCCCACTTCATACCCTGCCCAAGTTCTAGGTGCCCTCTTGCTACTGAAACCACCTTGACATTTACTTGTACGCCAACATGTTGTTTCCCATCTTCAGCCTCTTATAGAATGTCAGTTCTCCTAGGAAAGTTGCTGGTTTTGTTTCAGTTTTTGCATCCCCAGAACCTAGCATAGTGCTTCCCACAGAGTGAAGTACTTTATAATATTGAACTAAATGAGTCATCTGGGCAGATTTTTCTTATATTTGGTGCAAATTCAAAGGCAGAAGTATAGAGGGGTGGCCTTGGCCAAGACTGTCTCATTTTCAGAGAATGGAATAAGGCAAAGGCACTTGGTGCCTTTGTTTGGCCTTTGTTCTAGAACAGGTCTATGACATCAGGAAGGTGATGCCATGACTTGCAAGTGAATCAGATTTAAGGGAGGGAGGGCTGTGCAAGGTCACCAGCCTCACTTTTTCCTCCAGAGCCATCTGGGTCCAGCAGCAAGTTGTAGATCAGAATGACTGGAGATGGCCCCTCACTTGGTGTACAGAAGAAGGAAGAAGTGAGAACTGACAACAGATGACCCATTTTCTCACTAAAATATAATGTGAGTTCCTCTGTGAGAAAGGACAGAAAGGGAAAGAAGGGGTGGCATACAGGACTTGAGGAGAGAAATGTGGAAGAGGGGGGAACGTGATGGAGAGCAAAAGGATTCACATGCAGCAGTTAAGGCCCAGCTGAGAAGACATAAAGTTAGTTTGTAGTGGACCCCATCGGCATAAATGTGTTACTTTTTCCAGGATATATAAAAGGGTGGACAGTAAAAGATAGGTAAACCAAGTCTCAAGTTTGGCTAGGTGTGGGGTAACAGATTTCAGGGTAAAAGATATAACTCAATCAAGTCAATCAAAAGGATCACAAGACGAAGGGAAGAAAGTGAAGCTCGAACAAAGTGATGGACTGACTAGGACAACAAAGAACAGGTTTAGGAGAAGTTAAACAAATGGAGAGACGGAGGAATAGAAGGTTATGATCAAAATTCTCACTGTGAGATGAAGTTGATCCTAGGATCTCAAAGGCTACACAAGCTGAAAGCAACAATGATTAAAACTGTAAAGCTACTGTCTAAAGATTAACCTAGCCATTCAGAGGCTCTCATCCCCAGGTTAGCCATAAGGTGACAAAGGATATATTTCAGCTACAATAACTCTCAAAGCCCATTTACTATTGTGCTTAGTTAAAGGAATGCCACACTGACAAAACCACTGAGGTAGTTGAAAATTTTAAAGTAAAAAATCTACCCAGACTATTACTGAGAAATCATCAGCACCAACAGATAGCCTTGTTAAGAGCCAAGAAGAAAAAGCCAAAATATGCCTAAAATGAGACCAAAATCCTAGATATCATGACATCTATGATTCCCTAAGGACACCCAGTATTAGCGATACAATACTGCCTGAAAATTGAAAAGTAGTTTCTTCATCATAATGAGCCAAGAAAAGTCGATCACAGTTACAACCAGATCTCTAAAGGGCCAGGACGCACCTGCAACCTAAGCAGTGTAGGATGTGGAAGGTGGGAAGATCTTCAGGCCATGACAAGAGTCAGCGGTGGGCCTCCAGATGAGCAACTAGGTTATGTCAAATTCTCCTATTACTTTCAGTATGTGTGAATGTCTGGATTCCCTTCAATACAAAAGGCTCATCACTTTCTGGATTTCATTCAATTTAACAGGGCTACTCCCTGACGCAGAAGGCCCATGTTAATATAGGGAGGTGTGAGGTCTTGCCCAGCTACATGTAATTAATTTTTCTTTCTGATATCCAAGGCTAATGTACACCAACTAACTAGGAAGCCAGAAATTTCCAGCAAGAAGGATTTCACATGCAGGGGATTCCAGAGAAGAGACAGAGGTATGTATACCCGAAAGGAAAAAGGACACATGTAGACGAAAGGCAACTTATCACAAAAATAGTAAGATATCCCTACATCAGAAGTTGGCAGAACTACAAAATGACTAATAACAACTAGTGTTTCTTCCTACTGTATTTCACCACAAAACCATCACAGATTTTATGTCAATTTTTTGCAAAAAGTCAGGTGCAACGATTATGTGAAGCTTTAAAAATCTGTGCCGGTGTTACTTTGTCCTTTAATTTCCACCAGTCTCACACCAGCTTTTCACTCACTGAAAACTGTCTTTCTGTAACTCTGTTTCTGTGTTGTTCAGTGAATACAATCACTTTCAGCTTGAAGCCCACAGAATAGTTTTTTATATTTACCCACAATCAGAAAGAAATGCTTTCATGTTAACGTATCGTTGGCAGATAAACTGTATACCGTGTGATTTGCTCGTGGCAGCTCCGCCTGCCTGCTGCCCCTTCAGCCTCCGGCTCTTCAGTGGGTTGAGAGCCGACGCCCATCAGTAATGCAGCGCTGTAAACAAACCATGCAAATTGACATTTGGGAATACACTGGCAATACCCATGCACTGAGAATTCTAGGCTCATGGCTCACAATGGGCAAGAGATAAGTGTGTATCCATATGCCACTGGTGAATACATTGCTGCTTGGTCTATCTTTTAAACCACCTGATGAGCAGAATAATA
Organism: Pseudochirops corinnae; assembly: GCA_028646515.1. Lineage (NCBI taxonomy): Eukaryota > Metazoa > Chordata > Mammalia > Diprotodontia > Pseudocheiridae > Pseudochirops > Pseudochirops corinnae. The sequence goes on from CM053587.1 coordinate 699,321, forward strand.
GACCATGTGATACCACACCATTGTATCAGCAAGCACCCTAGCATACCCAGGGCGGCTGCTAGCACAGGTTCTCAGATCTGCTTTTCTTAAAGGAAAGCAACTCAAAACGGGTTAACAATCTCACTTTAATCAATCAAATGTATAGCATTTACAGCGTTCGGGGGAAAAAGTCAGCCCCCTGAACTTCAGAGAATGCCAACAGAATAGAAACACAAGTTATAAGCACAAGTTACAAGCAGACAGAGAAACAGATCAGCAGAGGCTTCCAAACCATCTGACCATTCCATCAGTTACCTAGTCAGTTACCTGAGAGGGAAGCACCAACATCTTGGGTTTTTCAAACAGGGGGGGAAGGGGGGCTCAACGGCTGCCCAGAGTCTCGTCTGGCCAAATCACACAACTCTTCTCAAAGTGAGCCCCAAAGCAAAGCCTCACATCAGGGCGTATATATAGCCTTCTCCTGGCTTGGAGAATGTCACAGCCCTCTGGACCCACTGCCCAATCACAAAGCTACAAGGCGCGGTCATTCCTGAAGAATAAGCCGCCCGCCACAGGCTCCATGTGACCACATTCAGCCTTTTAGAGGGCAGAGTATACTTTCAAATCTGGGAAGGTTCTCAGAGTCACGTAGCCACTTTAGCAAAGAGCACAGGGGCAGGGAAGACCTTCAGATTCCCACTACAACTGTGAAAAGTTATAAACCAATTTTTGGAGTGAAAAACCAGGGTGTGACAATTATGTGGTAGAATACGATACTTCAGTGTCCTGGTCAACACACTCTGACTAGCCTTTCTAGGGAATGCTTCCAGACCCTACTTTGGATTTTCACAGATCTTAATCAGCACCTTAACCTAAGTCTGGGAACACTCTTCATTTCCCTTCTACTTCTGTGACAGTGAGAAGTTTGCCATTTTGTCTATGCTCTGATTTACGTAAATAACACTCCTAGGTAGTTCTGGCTCAAGGTAATTACAAAAGTACCCCAGGTAAAGAACTTGAATCAGAGGCTTCATATTTCTACACAGAGTCAGGAGTTCATTTATATCTGCAAAGAATTTGCCTGATATTAAAAAGTTAACTGACCCAATTAAGAGCAAAAAGCAGGGTGTTCTAGTTTAAAAGAAGAAAAGAGAGACACCTTTTTAAAAGTCAGGTGTAGAAAACTAGTTTCTAATAACTGTCACTGTGACAATATCTTAAAACTGGTCAATGTCTTATAATTAAAGAAGCATTTAAAATACTTAAAATTGCAATGATGTCAACAGTATAGTATCCTGATAAGACACAGGAAAAAAAGTTCTAACTATCCATTACCAAGTACCAAGTGTCAGCTTATTACTAAAGGAGCCTCAAACAAGAGAGGCTGTCACAGTAATCACTCTTAAAATGTCATCTGCTATCCAAGCATCTTAAAAAAAAAGTCTAATGAGTGCTACCTTTGCTAAAGGCCAATGGATCCCGTCTCGCTTACTAGCATTTTATCCACAGCTTCTGGCATTATTTAGCATATTTAGTACAGCATATAGCAACTGCTTTAAAAATGCTTTATCTAAGGGATAAGATAAAAGAGAGACTCTTAGAAGGCTGTACAGATCAAGAAATAGGAGGGTAAGGGGAGAGGATAAGGGAGGGATTCTTAGAAGGGGTGCACATAAGGCAGGCAGTGCTGAGAAGCAAATTAGACATCCGAGGAGTAGTTGGGTAAAAAGAGAGGGAGAGATGGATCAAAAGTAAAGAAAAATAAGATGGAGAGAAATATACAACTAGTAATTATAACTCTGCACGTGAATGAAACGAACTCACCCATAAAAAGGAAATGGATAGCAGAAAGGATTAAAACCTAAAATGTAACAATATGTTGTTTACAAGAAACACATTTAAAAATGAGAGATACATTTATAGTAAAAATAAAGGGCTGGAGTAGAATTTATTCTGCTTCAGCTGATGCAAAAAAAAAAAAAGCAGGAGTGGCAATCACGATCTCAGACAAAGATAAAGCTAAAATAGATTCTTAAAAAGAGATAAATAGGGAGTTATACTATAAGACATGCTATATGAATGTAAGTAATGAAGTAATAGCAATACTAATCCTAAATGTACCAAATGCCAGAACATCCAAATTTTTAAAGTAAAAGCTAAATGAATTACAGGTAGAAATAGCAAAGCTATAATACTGGGGGGACATTAACCTTCACTTTTCAGAACTAGATAAATCTAACAAAAAAATAAGAAAAAGTCAGGGAGATGAATAGAATCTTGGATAAGGTACATATGATAGTAATCTAAGAAAACTGAATGGGAATAGAAAGGAATTTACCTTTTTCTCAGTGGTACATGGTACAAAAATTGATCATATAATTAGGACATAAAAACCTTATAATTAAATGCAGAAAAACAGAAATATTAAATGAAAATGGTTAATGTGCAATCAACAAGGATGAATTTAAAGCAATTATTAGATTATTTTGCCCAATTATGTCAATAAAACTGTCTAAATTAAATGAATATTTACAAAAATTAAAACTGCCCAGAATAACAGGAAAGAAAATTGTGTCTTTAAATAACCTCACATTAGAAAATGAAATTGAACAAATCATAAATGAGCTTCCTAAGGGGAAAAAACCCAGGATCAGGTGAATTTACAAGGGAATTCTATCAAACATTGAAAGAACTAATTCCAACATGATGTCAACTGTTTGGAAAAATATATAAGAAAGGAATCCTACCAAATTCCTTCAATGACGAAAATCTAGTTCTGATATGTAAAATATGAAGAACAAAACCAGTAAGTAAACTACAGGCGAATTTCTCTAATGAATCCTAATGCAAACATTTTAAATAAAATACTAGCAAGGAGACTACAGCAATGAAGCACAAAGATCATACACCATGACCAGGTAGGATTTATACAAGGTTGCAGGTTAGCTTCATTAGAAAAACTATAAGTATAATTGACTGTCTCAATAATAAAAACAACAAAATATATCAAAAGATGCACAAAAAGCTTCTGACAAGTTACACCACTCATCCCTATTAAAACCACTAGAGAGCATAAGAATAAATGAAGTTTTTCTTGAAATGATTAGTATTTAACACCAAAGGCAAGCATCATCTGTAAAAGGCATAAATTAGAAAGCCTGCTCAATAAACTCTGGAGTGAAGCAAGGATCTCCATTATCAACATTATCATTCAATATCATACTGGAAATGCTGACTACAGTAACAATACAAGAAAAAGAGACTGAAGGAATATGCAACAAGGAAACAAAACTATCACTCTTTGTAGATGAGACAAAGGTATACTTAGAGAACCCAAGAGAATCAGCTAAAAAAAACAGATGAAACAATGAACAACTTTGGCGAATTTGCAGGATATAAAATAAACACCCACATAAATCATCAGCATTTCTATACATTACCAACAACACTCAGCAAGTAGAGATAGAAAGAGAAATTCAATTTAAGATAACTGCAAACACAGGAACTATATGAACACAATTATAAAACACTACACACAAATAAAGGCAGATCTAAACATTTGGAGAACTATTAACTGCGTGTGGGTAGGCCAAGACAATACAGTAAAAATGACAATGGTACCTAAATTAATTTACTTATTTAGTTGCTACATTAAACTACCAAAAAAACCACCCTGTTTTTAAAAACTAGGAAAAAATGACAACATTCATCTGGAGTAACAGTCAAAAATGGGAGGAGAGGGAAGTAAAGGAAAGCAGTCAAGCAGTACTAGATCTAAAACTGGTCCTGGTTGCTGCTTGATCAATGGAAGAGATTATGTATTCAATATACAGAAGTAAATAACCACATTAAACTATTATTTGATAAACACAAAGATCCCAACTACTGGGGCAGGAATTCACTATTTCACAATAACTGCAGGAAAAACTGGAAAGCAGTGTGGCAGAAAGTCACAGACCATTATCTCACATCATATACCGAGATAAGGTGAAAATGGGTAGATCATTTAGACATCAAGAGTGATACAATAAGTAAATTAAGGAAACATGGAAAAGATATCTATCATATCTATACAGATGAAGGAAGTGTTCATGACCAAACAAGAGATGGAGAAGATCAATACAGAAGGCAAAATGGACGATTTTGACAATATGAAATCAAAAAGGGTTCTGCAGAAACAAAACCAATGCAGCCAAAATTAGAAGGAAAGCAGCAATTGGGGGGATTTTTTTCTTACAACTTTCTGACAAAGGTCTCATTCCTCAAATATATGGGAAACTAAACCAAATTTAAAAAAAAAATGACAAGTGGCCAGAAGATATGAACAGGCAGTTTTCAGAAGAAGAATCAAGGCTACTAATATTAACAGCCATATGAAAAAGATGCTCTAAATCACTAATAACTACAGAACTGCAAATTAAAATAACTCTGAGGCAAACCAAGGTCAATATTATTTTAAGAACAATTCTGTTGAGTAAATAAGTCATTTTGACTATTATAAATTTCTAAATTAACTACAAAGGATATATAAAGGAAGATACTATCTACATTCAGAAAAAGAACTGATAAATAGATGTCTAGAATGACTATCTAACTCTTTACACATACATATTAGTGTCTAATAATAGCAATCTCTAGTGTGGGGAGAGGGAAAAAAGAAACTGACATG
>CM053587.1:704468-735190 GCA_028646515.1 Pseudochirops corinnae
TGACAGGGTACATTCGGCTTGCTGATCAGGAGAATAGATGCTATATATATATATATATATATATATATATAAAATGCTATATATATATATATATAAAATCACAATTTTAGAAAAGTATTGTTAAATGCTTCTGTGTTATTTTTGTGGAGAAGATAGAGAAATATGGGATAAATAATAGTAAAGCTAGGTAGAACTAGAATCCATCAAATGGCTGGAATGAAAGAATTGATAGTGGTTATGAGATCTTATAAGAGAAGACTCCAAGGAAACTGTGCTTAGCCCTGGTGCTGCTTAAGGTACTTATCAAGGACTTTGTTAAAAGGCATAAATGACTTGCTTATCAAATCTGTAGATGACACAGATCTGGGAAGCATAGTTCACTCAGTAGATGGCAGAGTTAGGATCAAAAAATACCTTGACAGGCTATTTGGTTGAATTTAATAATGTGAAACTTAATAAAAATAATGTAAAGCTTTACTGCTGGGATCAAGAAATCAACCTCACAAGCAAAAGATGCAGGTGGGGTGGTTAGAACACAATTCATCTGAAAAGGTCCTGGTGGGTTTTAAGAGATCACAAGCACAAAATCAGTCAACAAAGTCAGTTATCAATAATTTTTTAACTGATAAATCCCATGACCTCAATCCTCATCCTTCTTGACTTCTCTTTAGGATCTGACTCTCTGGGTTTGCCTGACACTGTTCTATATCCCTTCACGTTTGACTACTCCTCAAACTCCATTGCTAGATCCTGGCTATTCTGGATCCCTGTCCCCTCTCTATACTTTTTTTTTTTTTGGTCATCTCTATAGATGATTCTTAGATCTGAAGTTACCTTATCCAGTTATTGATTATCTCTCCTGGGACTGAGTCTTGCAACACCAACTTCCTGCTGGAAATGTCCAATTAATTGGACGTCCTTCTGTAGGCACGTCAAACTAAATATGTCTGAAACAGAACTTATAATCTTTCCTCAAAAATTCACTTCTCTTTTTAATTTCCTTATTTCTCTCCAGGGCACTACCACACTTCAGGTCATCCAGGTTCCTATCTTTGGAGTGACCCTCTACTACTCACTCACCACACATGCGCAATCATTTGCATAATCTTGTCAATTCTACCTCCATAGTATTTCTCTTATCCCCTCCACTTCCTGCCACTTTCACAACCATCACCTTAGTTCAGGTCTTCATCATCTTCTACCTGGACCACTTACAATAGCCCCCCAAAGGTCTTCCTTGCCTCAAGTCTCTCCCCTCTTCAACCTATCACCCACATGGCTACCAAAATGATTCCTGGAGCACAGGTTTGAGGAAGTCACTTCCCTGTTCAATCAAGTCCAATGGTTACCTATCACTTTTCAGATCTATTTGTTAGTCCTTCACAACCTGACCCAAACTCCTTCCAGCCTCATTCACTACTCAAGGTTACTCATGTATAGCATTCCATCTCCCTTCTTAATGTCTTCACATAGGCTGTCGTATATGCCTTAATATATCCTCCCCTCATCTCTTACTTCCTAAAATCCCTACTTTCCTTCCTAAGAGGGGGAAGACATGAGAGTGATCTACATTATGGCCTATTATATGAAAGAGGGATTAATTTGTTCTATTTGGCTCCAAAGAACCCAATTAATAACAATGAGTGAAAGCTGTAAAAATTAAATTTTAGATTTGCTGTAAATAAAAACTTCCTTTTAAGTTAGTTAAGAGGTATCTGGTAATGAGTCTTCTCTTCACAAGTTTTCTCCAACTAAAGGGTACGTGATTACTTGAAAGTCTAGGTTGTAGAAAGGATTCTTGGTTCAGTATGGGTTAAAGCAAAAATGCCTCAAAGGTCTCTTCTGGACTGCTCAAGCTCCTCATCTCTGACTCTTGGAACCCTTAGCTCCTTTCAAGGATCAGCTCAAGTGTAGTTTCCTACATACATGGTCCTTCTGATCCCCTCAGTAGTTATGAAAATGAAAGGGAAGTGAAGAAGTTCTGATTAAGTTGTGTTTTTTTTTTTTTTTTTTGCTTTTTGGAGGGCAAATGAGTTAAGTGACTTGCCCAAAGTCACATGGCTAGTTTTTGTGTCAAGTATCTGAGGCCAGATTTGAACTCAGGTCCTCCTGACTCCAGGGCCGGTGCTCTATTCACTGCTCCACCTAGCCGCCCCTCTGATTAAGTTCCTACTATGTGTTGGGCACCATGGTAAGAGCTTTATGAATATCTCATTTGATCCTCATGACAACCTTGGGAAGCAAGTGCTATTACTACCCCCATTTTACAAATAAAGAAACTGAAGCAGACAAAGGTTAAGTGACTTGCCCAGGGTCACACAGCTAGTAAGTGTCTGAGACCATATTTGAACTCTGGTCTTCCGGACTCCAGTCCCAGGGTTCTATCCATTGCGCTACCCAGCTGCTTAGTACTCTCTCCTGTCTCTGAAATTACTTTAAATCTATTTTGTATTTATCTATCCTGTATATGTTGTTTCCTCCTCCCCCAGGAAGCTGTAAGCTCCTCAACTGCAGAGGCTGTTTCATTTCTATCTCTATATGCCCAGTACCTGGCATGTAGAAGGCACTTAAATGCTTGCTGAAATGAATTCCAACTCAGCATTTGTGAATTTCTCATTTCCTTACTCTAAATCTTTGCTAAAGCAAGTCAAATGCTGGAAAACTTTCCTTCCTCCGCCTTCAATAATTCAAGGATTTGTGATTTCACCGATGTGAGTACTTCCTCCACTGACACAATCATAACCACTCTTAATCTCGGTGGACTGTCTTTTTGAGTGGCTGTAGCTTTAAAAAAATAATTATTATCATGTGACCAACTTTCTGGTGATAAGTCTCTCCAAACTGAGATCTGATACAGGTTGATCCTTGGCAATGTACTCCACTGTCAGCGGAGTACTGAAAGCCCTTCTTATTTGGTAGGAGGTGGCTTAGACCGAAGGCTATACCAGCAGATACAACAAAGCGGGCATTCAATGGGCCTTCTATCAAGTTCCTAAAATTTGTTCTGTTTCATGCTGAAGTTCATTGATTGTTTCGGGTCTGACCTCTCCATGGTACTTCCCTACTCCATGGCTCCCTTCAAACTGTCTGTTCTCCAAGTCTGGAGTCCTACAGCAGCTTTCATGGAGTTCTCTTCACCCAGAATGCCTTCCTAAACTTCCTTTAATCCTTCCTTCCCTACCTATTCAAACAATACTCAGCTTTAAAGACTCAGCGCCAATCCCTCCTCCTCAGTACATCCAACTTAGACCATTTCATTACCACTCTCTCCCTTCTCTGAAGCTACTGCACTCACTATGCCATCCACCTGGCAATTCCTATCTTTTTTTATTTCACTTCTCACATATTTATGTTATAGCTTCCCAGTTACAGTTTAACTTATCAGCCTTGTCCTTAAAGAGCTTACTCTTCTTTGGATGCCACAAAGTGCCTGCACACAGCAGGTACTCAATGCAGATTTAACTGATCGATTAAATCTTCCACAATTAATTCCCTCCTCTTCCTATATACTTAGCCTTGCCTTCCACTGTAAAATGCAATTATCTGTATGCATATCATATAAATAGTCCTTTGTCAGCTCACTGCTTTGATTTTTATTTACTACAGCCTTTCCATCTTGTGTGCATAAAACATAATTCATGTGATTCTATAATCTACTGAAGGACAAAGATAACGTGTATCACTTTCTTTATATACTTTCACATAAAATTATCAACTCAGTACGCACATGCTTTTTGAAGGATAGTAACCTAATAAGCAGATGAGAATCTTGGGAGTAGAACTGACCATTAAATACTGGAAACTAATTTGCCTGAGCCAAATTCCAAACAAAAGCTGCATGGATAATACAATAATAAAAACATTCAGTATCCTTATTAATCCTTAGACTCAGACTTTAAACTACCAATGAGTGACACTCACATTTATCTTTGGGCTTTGAAAGATGGAAGGCGATGTGGTGTAATGGAGTCAGACCTGGGGGCCAATCTCGGCTGTGCTCTCCGGTCCGTGTGACTTTGGACAAGTGACTTAAGCTCTCACAGCCTCAGTTTCTTCATCTACAAAGTGAGGGGAATGGACTAAATGACCTCTAACACCTCTCCTTTCCAGCTTTTTATCTATAACTCTATGATTAGGTGAAGAAACCAAAGAAAAATCATTCCAAGTGTTGACTGTGTGTCAAGCCCTAGGCTTGATAATACAAAAGGAACAAAAGAGAAAGTCTCCGCCCTCAGAAAGCTTCATGCTAACAGGAGGAGACTATAGATCTCTATAGATACATCTATATCTACAGCAATATATGTGTGTGTGTGTGTGTGTGCGTGTGAAACGGAGTGTGTGAGAGTGTGTGTATGTCTGTGTGAGTGACAGTGTATGTGTGTCTGTGTGTGAGAGCACTGTGTGTCTGTGTGTGAGAGAGTGTGTGTGTCTGTGAGTGTGTCTGTGTGTGTTAGAGTATGAGTGTGTGTCTGTGTGTGAGAGCATGTGTGTCTGTGTGTGTGTGTGAGTGTGTGTGTTGTGTGTATGTGAGAGTATGCGTGTGTGTCTGTGTGAGTGGGTGAGTGTGTGTGTGTGTGTGAGTGGTGGCCAGGAAAGGGTCACAGGAATGAAGAGCTGATCCCTAGGGCAGTCACCTCCACCTTGCTTACTTTCCAAGAACAATGGTAGTGTGGCAGTACTGATTTCATTCCAGATCACTGGGGGAGTGGGGGAGCAGGACATGTGGCAAGGTGGCTAGGAGTGGGCAGCTAAATGCCCCATGAAGGATCTGGTCTGGTAGTCTGGTGTCAGCTACAAAGAACGGACTGAAATCCAATCAGCTTACAGATAACCTACAAGGCTCCATCCAGTTTTTTAAATCTACGATCTTATGAGTCTCCTTTTATTTCATTAAAACTGGAACATTAAACAGGAAAGTTTTAAGTGCCAATTCATTAATCAGGCAAACTAAAGTGAAAGTGTGCCTTTTTAACCATTATTATTTAATTAGAACACCAATGCTTATTTAAAAAAAAAACAGGATCATAGATTTAGAACTAAAAAGACATAAAGTTCTAAGCCAAGCTCTTAGACCCCAAGTAGTTACAAGACATGCTCAGGATCACAAGGCTAACAAGTGACCGAGGAAGGATTTGAACCCAGGTTTTCCCAACTCCTAGTCTAGCATGCACTCTAGTACAGCTCACTGCCTCTCTAAAGACTAAACTGAAAAAAAAAGAATGAAAATAATTTTACCCAAGTACCTACTAAATATTAAGTTCTAACCTAATATGCCTCTAAAATGATCTCCTGTCATTACTGCACCTACACACACTTGACAAAGATTCAACGTGTGTATAATATTTTGTTACACTTTTTTCATGTAACATTTTAAGTAAACATTTCCATGAAATCAGCATAGTCTATGTAATGAGCATTTTAAATGAATCTTTAGGTACAGTTAAGATTTTACTTATACCCCCAGAGGTTATTTAAAAATAAGCACTTAATTGTAACTTTACTGGAAACAAATTTTACTGAACAGATTAATGAAGTAAATTAACACATAGCCTTTTATTGAATAAAACCCTTTAACACACATGCAACTCTCTGCACAATATGTAAAAAGGTGTCAACGAGAACTGGAAATGTTTGCTCTGAAGCATTTCCTTTAAGTCTTAAAGATGATCTTTTCAAAATGTAAATTCTTTCAACAACAATTTCGGACAAGTAACTGAAGAAAATTACTGACTGTGACTTTTTAATCACTCTATACTTAGATCTCTTATCAGAGAAAGACAAAGTATGTCTTTACGAAATACTATGACAATAAGCCAAAAACCAGCCGCGACTCAAGATAGCTTATCTGTCCTCTTACCACAGAGTTAAGGGAAGAAAATCTTTCCTCACTCCTACAAATAAATACCAGCACAGATTTTCTGTTACACAAAATTTTTGCTAAAATTGCATCTGCCCTAAGTTCATTCTTGTGTTTTACAAAGCTAATAAAAATAACATTCTTTGGGGGAATTAACTTCAAACATCGTTTTAGAGACAATTCAAATATATTCTGAATGTTTTTTTTATCATGCTAAAGAACTTGCCTCAGCTAACCACCTAGTACAGAACAAAGTGGCTATTCTACACTGCAGTCAGTGTCCTTTTACCAACAGGTCATTTAAAACGCAGATTTGGCAGGAATCAACAAATCAGGTACTACCACATCAGTCCAACTGGATACTACCTGCACCTCCCAAGAAATAAGAGTATCAGGAGTCCCACTGACCAAATAGCTGAAAAGTATGTGGTTAACTAAAGAGAAAAATAAAAGCTCATCACAGAATTTCTCGTAAAGCAATCCTGATGGAGACCCAGACGCCAAAAAATCAACCTGGTCAAGTCCTAACTGAGACAAGCAGGCACCTGGGATAGAAAGGGCAAGTGTAGGAAGTCAGGAAACTGAATGAAATCCCACCTCTGTCACCAACCTCGTGACAGGGACAGAAGGGAATCAAGACCTGTGATGTGAGGGCGACGGAGCATATAATCTTTAAGGTCCCACGCTGTCACAAAATTCGACAAAAACACCCCTCCCGAAAAGGTGAAAACAAATGTTTTATGAAGACTATGCTAACTCTTAGAGACAAAATCTAGAAGAAATAAAATTAAAGATTCAGATTTTCCTTCAAGATGAGGGTGGTGAGTAGAACAGAGGATGTAAAAGTATGTATTAAACAGAGGACTCTGAAATACAATCAACTGATTAATTTTCATTTATATCACAATTAATAACAATCATTATAATATCATTTTAGATAGCACCTACTATGTGCTAGGTATTGAGGTAAATGCTTTTTACCTGTTTTATCTCATTTGATCCTCACCACAACCCTATGAGCTAGGTGCTGTTATCTATATTTTACAGCTGAGGAAATAAACAAAGGTTAGGTGACTTGCCCAGGGTCACGAAGCCAGTAAATGTCTCAGGACAAATTAAAACTCCAGTCTTTCTGACTCCAGGTCTAATACTCTACCCGTTGCGCCACCTAGCTGCCCCTAAAATGGAACCCTGATTGAACATATTTTCCTAAAAATTCCATCCAAGGGGCTTTATTTATGAAGACAACCTACTGAAGCACTTGAATGGAATGGGCTCTCAGGACAACATTATCGTGAAGGTTAACTACTAAAATAAAGAAAAACAGATTCCTCAATAAAAGCAACATAATATAGTAAAGAAAAGAAAGCAGCAAAACCATTCTGCTCTTAACCTCAGAACTGCTCTTAACCTCAGTTGCCTTTTCTGTATGTAAAAAGTGAGGGATCTAGATTAAATGAAGCCTTAAATTTCCTTCTAGGACAAAGTCTATAACCCTATGAGGGCGCACGGTAACAGATGCTCCTAATCTGGTTCTAACTTTTCTTTCCAGATTTATCATATCCTATTTCTCCTAGATTATTCACCTGTCCCTGATCTCCTGTCCTCTCCCACCTCTGCACCTTTGTACATGCCGTCCTCCCAGGCAAATAATCTTGTACCTCTAGGATGGTCGTCCCATATGGGAAGGACCCAGGCCTAGGGCTGCAAGAAACCTCAAAGGTCATCTCATCCAAATTTCTCATTTGACCAATACAAAAACTGAGGTTCCGGGAAGTTAATGACCAGCCCAAAGTCACTCGGGTAAATAAGCATCAGAGGTGGCATTTGAGTGCTGATCCTTAGTGTGCCCCTACTGTAGGGACACCCCTCCTATAACCCCCCTCTGTCTTTCCTTCCCTTGATGTCACTTCTATATGCAACGGTATGTATACCAATTCCAGGTCCTGACTCTGGGGGCTGGGACTGGGAGTTCCCCATGTCTGGAAACCATGGATTAGTTTCCGCCAAAGCACATCTTGGGCACCAGTTTCCGGACGAGGCCTTTCCTAATCGCCCCCGATGTTAGTGCTCTCTCTCAAAATTATTTTGTACTCATTGCCTTCTAGACGATGACAGTTACATAATTTGTTACTTAAAGTTTGCAAAATGTCTTGTCGAGCCTCCAAGCTAAAGACTTTGTATTTCCTTAGCAGTGTACGTGCTCTATCCCTCTGCCCATCCCAGTAACTCCCTCCTTGAAAGAAGGACAGGGTCATTCTTGTCCCATTGTCTGACACAACAGGTGCCCACTGTTGGTTAAATGACAGCCTCCTCAGATTCCCCCTCCTAAACTGTTCTGCTTGTGCTTCTATTACATATATACATACGTGTATATATATATATATATATATATATATACATACATACATACATACATGTATAATGTTTCAGCTTGTAGGAATGACGTGTGTACTTCTTCCACGGTGGATATGAATGCTGGCTCCTTGAAGACAGGAACAGGGCCTGTTTCATCAGTAGTCCTACTCTGCACGTGTGCTGTGGAGGGCAGGCACTTTGTTGGAACTGAAATTTTTAAATTACTCCTCATATTTATTGTACTGCTCTGCCCTCTGTACTTCTTTGGGACTTGACCATGCAGCTTCCCTAGCCTGCCCTCCCTCGCCCCCAGTCTCTGCAGCTTTTCCCGTCATCTTCTCCCCATTGGAAGCTCCTTAAGGGCAGGGGTTGCCTTTTTTTAATTTAAGATTTTTTTTTTAACTATTTGTATCCCCAGAGATTAGCACAGTGCCTGCCACATGAGAGGCACTTACTGTTGTCTAAGCCCCAAGGATTTCCTCCTATTACAATGTGCCCTCATCGAGCACAAAATCACCTATTTCCTTGTGATGTTTCATGATGTCATACTATTACTTACTTAGCTCTTCACATGTATGGTTACAAAAAAATATGGACAGAGAGAAGAGACCTGACCCATGACTTCCCTGATTCAGACAACCCTCAGTCAAGGAAACTTCCCCTGCCCATGCAGGCCACACTTTCCTTGCAACTTAGACTACTGACTTGCTCAAAGTGAGAGTCAATTTATGTCAGCCTTTGGACTTGAACTTCGTTCTTCCTGGCTCTGAGCCCAGCTCTCTATCCATTACTAGACGCTGTTTCTTGACAGTTTTTAAAACTGTATATAAAAGAGAAGAGTTTGTTTGTATTGACTTTGTAAAATCCAAAAATAGTCAAAAATCTCATTTTAGCAAGCATTTATTGTCTATGGAAATACTACATTTCCCCCCCTTCTGCTTTAAACAGGTGGTATCAACTCAAGATGGCGTGCTGAGAAGTTTCCAAAGCTCACTTCAGATCTGGCCATTTTTTAAATGAAAGAAAAAACATTTAGTAAACACTTACTGGGGCTGCTAGGTGGCTCAGTGAAGTGCGCTGGGCCTAGAGTCAGGAGGAACTGATCTTCCTGAGTTCAAATCTAGCCTCAGACACTTACTAGCTGAGAGACCCTAGGTAAGTCACTTCACCCTGTTTCCCTCAGTTCCTCATCTGTAAAACGAGCTGGAGAAGAAATGCAAACCACTTCAGTATCTCCGCCAAGAAAACCCCAAACAGGGTCACACAGAGGCACATACTGCTGTTCAGTTGAACAGCAACAACAAATATTTATTATATGCCAAGCACAATGCTGACCATTTAGGAACTTACCTTCTAACAGGAGAAAACATGGTTGAATGGTGACCAAGAAAAGATATTTTAGTTCAAAGTTTGAATGTCCAGAACCATGAGGGAGAAGCTTGATACACCCTTTCCCAGAGCAAAGGCATTATTTATCTAATTAGCCTCACTCTATCAGTAAGTTAAGGAACTGTTTGGGGAAAGAGACAGCAGCACTGGGGCGAGGCTTCTATTCCACGTAGCAGGCAATTTGAGGCTGCAGACAATCTTAGGCATACGGTGTGTCTAAAGTTACCAAAATTTCATTTGTGATAAACATGTCTAATTAAAACAATTTATAACTGCAAACTATAATAAATTACATCATACATTTATGTATACAGTACATTAACATAATGTCCCCTGGCATATAACTAATTACATTAAACTCAACTATTACTAAATACATTAAAATAACTTGTACTAAAAATGATCATAAGACAATTGCCCTCCCCCCTGCAAAAAGCCAAAACAAAATTATTCCTTTGGGAAACAAAAAAAGAACAAAGGAAAGCAAAATATATTTAAATAAGAGAGGGGCAATAAGTAATTAAGAGGCTGAAAATCTCAAAGCAAAAACTTTTGTACGTGAGTGAAAAGAATCGTTAAGGTTTTGAAAGAAGACTAGTCCTGAAAATTGACCAGGGAACTTTTTAATTAGTTCCCACTTAGATTAATGTAGTGGGAGCTTAGTTCAAATATGAAGTGGAACTGAATAACTGTGGATAGAGACTCAAAATTAAAAATAAAAGGAAAAATATGTAATGAGAATGCAGAATTTTGGGAAAAGGAAAAATGTCTAAAAGGAATATTAAAGAAGTAAAGGACAAATATAGTGGGGGTATACTGGAAAGAGCAAAAGAAATGCCGACAAAAAGAGTGAAAAATAGAAGATTTAAGTAAAAATGTTCTAAATCAAGATTACGCACTGATAACTAGAAGCCCTCCTTCTTTTAACTTCTATTGTACCCTACGATACAGTTCCCATTTTCTTTAAAACAATCAAACACTGACCTCTGGATGCATCAGTTCTTATAAAGTACCTAAGTTTTGGGGCCAATGAGGTGTCTAGTAGATAAAGCACTGGCTCTGAAGGAGGGTCTGAGTTCAAATTTCTCTGACATTTGGCCCTTCACTGCGGGACCCTAGACAAGTCAGGTAAGCCCAACAGCCTGGCAAAACAACAACAAGGATAAGAATAATAACAATGTGCCTAAGTTTTAAAATGGCTGAACTGTGCCACATTCAATGGTATTGTTTAAAGCTACTTTGTTCTGGAATTATTGCCAAGTCTGAACAGACCCTTAACAAGGGAACCAACTATGGGCAAAGACGCAGCAGATGAAACGCACCTAGGAGGAAAGGCAGGAGAGCCCTGGGGTGAAACTGTCAGAGGAAACACGCACGTCTGAACAGACCAAGGAAATTAACTATGGGCAAAGACGCAGCAGATGAAACGCACCTAGGAGGAAAGGCAGGAGAGCCCTGGGGTGAAACTGTCAGAGGAAACACGCACGCTCTACTTTCTCAATCAGCAACGGCCACAAAGACTCCGGTCCACAGTGTCACACTTTCTGAAGGCTCTGAAATACCTTCATGTGGCTGAGAAAAAAGTGTTAATCGTGAAAGTTATCACATTATCTATGGCCGTGAACCGAAGAGAAAAAAGCCAGCAAGTCCAGCAGGAGCCAGAAACTCCCTGGTCGTGCTGTTTAGACAATCGAAGCGCGCTGCACTGTTTGGCTCTAACACGAAGGGGCTTTTTCCTTCGGAAATGCCTCACCGGAGATCAAATCAGCACAGACGTAACGGAAGCTCCAAAGGCACTGCTACTGCCAATGCCCCCCGACTCCTGCTCCCACAAAACGAACCCTGGGAAAGCAGGGGACAACCGAGCTCAACAGAGCCCAGGCAGGGGCGCTCCGGTATGAACTGGCCCCACCGGGCGGACAGACAGCCAAGAGACCCGGGGTAGAGGCGTCCAGGGCACCCCGAGCTGCCAAGGAGGCTTCCTCTGACCGGCCGAGCATCGCACAGGGCGAGCCGGCGAGCTCCGGTGACGCACCCACAGCAGACTTGGCAGAGCGGGCTCGCTGGGGCGCCCGCACCGGGGCCGGGCGGGAGGGGCCCCCCACACGCCGCTCATCCGGGGCCGGGGTTTTAAAGGACTAATTACATCAACTTTTGTTCTTAAGTCAATATCCAGGGCACCCCCCGAAAGTGGCAGGAGGCTGGCAGAGCCCGTGCCAGGCGGCAGCCAATACAAAAGCCCCTTCTCCCTGGGCAGCGCAGCACCTGTCATCATCATCACCAACATCACCATCATCATCATCCCCCCTCCCCCACACACTCCCACGAAGCACCTCGCAGCCTCCTCCGAGAGGCACCCCGCCCTCCCCCGCTGACACCCGCCCGGGTCCCCATGACAACCCGGCCCCTCTCCTCCTCACCTCCAGCACCCCCCCCACTGCCCCTCCCCCTGAGCCATTTCCTCCTCCTCCACACACCTCCCTCGGCGCCTCTCCCCGGGGGGGGGGGGGGGGGGGCACCACTTAGCTCCCCTAAACGCAAACAAGCCCCCAGGCTACAAGGAGGCGGAGCCCCCCGTGGGCCTGCCCCCCCCCCCCCCAGCCCGGGCAGGCCAGGGCCTCCCGGGGCGAGGGATCGGGGAGCGAGACTTGGGCCGGTGTCCCAGTGGAGCCGCGTCCGCCGGGGCCGAGGACGAGAATGCCGGCGAGGCCGCTCACCTTGAAAGGGTTGTTGAGATCCGGGTCCGCGAACGGGTTACTGTCGAAGTCCGACATCTCGCTCGCGGCGTCGGCCGGCGGAGGGCCCACGGGCAGAGACAGGGAGATGCAGCCGCCGAGGCCGCCGCCGATGCCGCCGCCGATGCCGCCGCCGCCGCCGCCGCCGCCGCCCCCCTTGCGCGCTCACGTCGCCGCCGCCGCCGCGGAGCCGATCTCCGGCCGGCGCCACGGCCTCCTATTGGCGACCCAATGGGCCCCGCTACTGAGCATGCTCGGTGCGGTCCGGAGCGGCCACCCCTCCCGGGCCTAATTCCAGCGCTCCGGGTTTTCGCGGAAGCTCAGCCGGGAATAGCCGGGGAGGCCGGGGCGGGGAAAGAGGGAGCGAGGAGGGAGCCGGGAAGGAGCTCAGGTTGGCCCCGCCATCTCAGCCCCGGAAGGGACGGGGCCGTGTGCGCAGCCCGGCCGGGCGGATGCCGGCCACAGGAGGCAGGCACGCGGCTCCGAGGGCTCCCCTACAGGCCAGGCGAAGGGAGAGGCATTGTTTGCGGGGAAAGGGACACCGCCCGTAGCTTCTCCCACCCTCTGCCCCCACCCGCGGGGTCCTGGGGTCGGCACTGGAGGTAAACAGGGATGTGGTGTCGTGACGTGGCAGGTTACGCTTGCGATTCCCCAACAGGAGAGGTGTCCACGTCCCCTCCCCCCTCAAGTCCACTCAAAATCCCTCCCAACTGTTTTAACTGTTTCTCCGGCGCTCGGGGGAGTTTCCGAAAGATGGAGAAGCGGATACCACGGTTATGGACTCCTCACTGAGCATGCTCAGGAAGCTCACTGGGGTGGGGGGGAGCATCCTGGAAAGACGTCCCCAACAATGGCTACTGCCGCCGGAAGTGACGTCAGCGGGGAGGGCGGGCTCGAGACAGGGCTGGCCACGTGCTTTTTTCTGAAATTGGAAAAGGGCTGAGCCCTGTGGGACCCACCTGGAGTCTGTGCCCAGCTTTGGAATGACCAAGGTGAGTCTAACCCAGAAAGGGCTGGGAGGAGAGGTCTGGCGAGCTTTACTGAAACACCATGTTAACTGCCGTGCCCATCCGTCTACCAAAAACTTAGTTTACAGAGCTAGGAAAATATTTACAGAATTCATGTGGAAGAACAAAAGGGCCAGAATATCGCGGGAATTAATGAGCGGAAATGCCAGGGAAGGTGGCCTAGCCAGACCCGATTTTAATCTGTATTACCCAGCAGCAGTCATCAAAACTGCTTGGTACTGCCTGAGGACTAGAGTGGTGGATCAGTGGAATAGATTGGGTATAGCAGACTACTGCAGGATAAACCCAAAGACTCCAGCTTCTGGGATAAGAACTCGCCGGCTGACAAAAACTGCGGGGAAAACTGGAAAATGGTACAGCAGAAACTGGGCATAGACCGATATGTAACACCATCCACCAAAATAAAGGCTAACGGGGCACGAGCTAGATATAAAGACTGATACTATAAGCAGTCTGGGAGAGCAAGGAAGAGTTTCCCTCTCAGGTTTATGGAGAAGGGAAGAATTGATAACAAAACAGCATTACAAAATGCAGACTGGATAACTGACTACGTTAAACTAAAAAGGGTTTGTACAAATAAAGCCAAAGTAACCAAGATTAGGAGGGAAGTAGAAAATTGGGAAAGAATTTTACAATCAGTGTCTCTGATAAAGGTCTCATTTCTCAAATATACAGAAAACTGAGTCAAATTTAGAAGAATATAAGTCATTTTCCAACTGATAAATGGTCAAAGGATATGACCAGGCAATTTTCAGAGGAAGAAATTAAAAATACCTAGAAGCATATGAAGAAATGCTCAAAATCACTATTGATTAGAGAAATGCAAATCAAAACAACTCTGAGGTACCACATCTCACCTGTCATTGACTAAGGTGACACAACAGGAAAATGATAAATGCTGGAGAAGATGTGAGGAAATTGGAATATTAATGCATTGTTAGTGGAGCTGTGAACTGATCCAACTGTTGTGGAGAGCAATTTGAAACTATGCCCAAAGGGTTATAAAAATGTGCATACCCTTTGAGAGCTGTATCCCAAAGAGATCTTACAAGTGGGAAAAGGACCCGTATGTACAAAACTATGTATAGCGGCTCTTTTTGTGGTGACGAAGAATTGGAAATCAAAGGGATGCCCATCAATAGAGGGAATGGCTAAGCAAGTTGTGATTTACGAATATAATGGAATACTGTGGTGCCATAAGAAATGAGGAGCAGATGGACTTCATAATAACACGGAGAGACCTATATAAACTGATAACTGAGTGAAAAGAGCAGGACCAGGGGAACTTTGTACACAGTTACAGACACATTGTATCTGGGATGGCTGATAGACTGGGCTCCTCTCAGCAATGCAAGGTTATAAGACAACTGCAAGGGACTCATGATGGAGAGGGCTATCCACATCCAGTGAAAGAACTACAGAGTTAAGTGACTTGCCCAAGGTCACACAACTGGTGTCTGAGGCAGGATTTGAACCCAGATTTTCAGACTTCACAGGATTGCTGAAAGGGCAGTACCATGTAAACAGTAAAACAGCTGAAATTAGTACTTCTATTCTGTATATCACAGATGATAATCATATACTCTGTACTGTAGTTTGCAAAGCCTATGACTTTTCATTTTCAGGTTTTAGACACATACAACAATTCTTGAAATTTCCCAAGGTAGTACTTGATCAATTGTCAAATGACTAGTAGGAAATAAGTGCTTCAGAAATTAGATGGTAGGGGACAACGTGATGGGTGAGAATAGTTTTTGAAGACTTTATGGAGAAGAAGGGATCAAAATATGAGTAGAATTTGAGTACCTGGAGAAAATGAGGAAGAAACAGCATAAGCAAAATTTCAGGAGTTCTAGTGAGCACACTTGGTTTGGCTGGAAGAGGTTTCAAAAGCTAATTGAAGGTAATAACATTATAGATGTAGGCGGTAGACAGCTTTGACTCAGAAGTGATTCAGAGCCAATGTGCAACAATTATCGTTCAGAAACCACAAAACACTGAACAGTATTGAAAGTAAAACTTCTATGCACAAGCAAAATCAGTTCTTCAACTAGTATATCCCTGATCTTTGAGAGCCCTTTTTAAACCAGCTGTTCCTAAAGCTGTCCAATTTAAATTGTAAGACATCTGAGAAGAGGCCGTCTGTTAACTTCACGTTGTATACACTGCTTCCAGGTACAGCCAAGATTCAGTAAACAGAATTGATCTTTCAAGGGAATGGGGAATTTGCTTCTCTCACCTCAAAGGGATTGCTGAGGTCTGGACTCACAAATGTGTCCGAGACGTAAAGGGTCATGTCTCTCACTGGGTCCATCCAGAAGAGCTACTGCTACTGCTTCTATTTACTGTACTACACTATGAGCTGATAGGACCTTTCTCCAAGACAAGTTCAACTCTTCCATTGACTGGCCTTCGGTAAGTGTCAGAGGAGATGGTGGCACCTGTGGAATGAGAAAAGAAATACATAATTTTGTTTTGTTTTGTTTTTTGTCACAAGGCAGGGTTCATTCTGGCGGAGAAAGGGTGAAATGGCTGCATTGTATAGACAAAAATCAGCAATTAAACTCTACAAAAGTGTTATTCATAGAGCTGATGCCCAAGAGGATTGAGAACAGAAGTTGTTCATCTCAGTCTCTGAACTGTTTGTTTGGGTTTTTTAATAATTATACTTCTGTGTAATTGGTTTCCTTTGTAGTCCTATGTATTTATACATTTTAAAGCATCATTTTGAGGTGTCCATAGGCTTTACCAGACCACAGGGATCTGTGACACAAAAAAAGTTAAGAACTCCTGATTTAGAAACAGAAATTCCTTCTTGAGGAAAAAAGTTCAGATTATGCTTTTTCTTTCCCCTTTAAATGCCAAATTTGTAACATTGTAGCAAGGATTCTCTGGCTCTCTGTCCCATGGCCAGACCGTTATGTCTTCCATCAGGGCACCATAAAGGCACCACGAAAAGTTGGGTCTCTCATCTGCTGCTATAGGCTCAAGTCCACATTGGTTGCATTCTCCCCATTGCTAGGTACTCATAACCAGCATCCCAGTTCCATTTAACCACTTAACATTGGGTAGCTTTTCCAAAGGCATATAACTTCAAAGATGTAATAAGAAAAAGCATACAAACATTTCTCCCAGTATCTCCAAGGCATACTTGGCCCTATATGTTTTCAGTCTCTGGTGGACTGGGCTCCAAAATTCCCTCTGTTCCTAATAGCGTTGGTCTTACCAAGTTTTTATCCAGATGGGACATGGCTACCATATTAAGCCGTCAAACGGGCTGAGGTCCCGAAGACTACTCCCTGCTCCTTGGGCCATGGATGCCGTTGGTGCTTCATTGGCTCTGGAACCCCGGCCTGAATGCTGATTTCCACACGCTCATGGTTCACTTCCCCAATTGGGAAAGCTGACAGGCCTTTGTGACTACCCTTGAAGCCAGTAAGATAGACTCCCATCCACCATGTGGTCTGCAGACTAGAGCCAGTTACACAATATCTATGCATGCTCTGCGTTCTCTGCAAGGCATTTCCGTTATTCATCATGACAGTTTTCACAGAGGCAACTCTGTAGCTTCCTCCACGTAGAGCACTTACATCAGCCAAGCAAGCTAATGATCGTACTCTAGACTGCAATAGACATATATTTATAATAAAACTCAAACTGTTTACACAGCATTAACACCTAAGTAACGCTAGGTGACTCAGTGGATAGAATGCTGGGTCTAGAGTCAGGAAGACCTGAGTTCAAATCCAGTCTCACACACTAACTGTGTGACCCTGAGCAAGTCACTTAACCTTTATTTGCCTTAAGCCACTGAAGAAGGAAATAACAAATCACTCCAATATCTTTGCCAAGAAAACCCCATTGTCAGAATAGATGAGCTATGATTCAAGGGCTTACAAAGAGTTGGACACAACTGAACAACATATTGGAAACATAGCGTAGTCTGTATAAAGTTTACTCTCATTATCTGCGTATGGTAGGAATGGTGCTTTTGGGCAAGATAACCAAAAGACTATGGAATTGTACAAACATTACTTATTCTGATGAGTCTGACAGATACTGTACTAAAAAAAGAATTAAGCTCCCGCAAAAGAATTTAAGAAAGTGAAAAATGAATGGTAAAATCAGCACAAATGAATGTGTTTCTGGAAATGCCAGGGGAAAGTTTTATTACTGTTATCTGGAAGGACATAAATCCATATAACAGTTTTCCCTTTAAAAATGGTTTCCAGGCATGTCTGTGTGGTGCAGTGAATAGAGCTCTGGCCCTGGAATCAGGAGGACCTGAATTCAAGTCCTTCCTCAGACACTTAACACTTACTAGCGCTGTGACCTTGGGCAAGTCACTTAACCCCAACTGCCCTGCTTTCCCCCTCCAAAAAGCAAAAAAAAAAAAAAAAAAAAATTTCCAAAATTTCTCACCTTTGTAGAAGCAAACTTTTTTTTAATCTACACTACGTTGAGTATACTGGAAAGCAACATAATGGCATTTATAAAAACAATTTTACCAAATGCTCAAGATTAAAAATCCAAAACTAAGCACATGCTACTAACTGATATTTTCTGAAGACCCCCATGATTTCCCACAAGATAAATGAGATAACTAAAGCCAAGTATTGCCAGGCCTCAATTGCCATTATGTCACGTCAGGCGATGCTGTCCAAAAACTAAAAGATTTCTGCCTCGTTCATGATATGGAGTAAATGCTAAGAAGTGGGAGACAAATGCTTTGACTTTTCAATCAGTTACAGGAAATAGAATGAGAAGTGTGTTTAAATAGGTCTGTTCCATGTACAAGTTCTATATTGATACAGAACTTGTGATGAATAATAAATGTCACTCATATGACAAAAAGAAAAAGAATTCACTTTCTACATGTGGAATGGGAGAGTTGATCAATGAGAGTCCAGGGCTTAGATAATGCTGTTCTTGGTATCAGCACACAAAGAGCCCTGGTGAACTTAAATAGGTACCCCAATTCAAAGTATGCATAAGTATTCTTTGTTCTGCTGACTTGGGCATGTTTATGAAAAGTTGGCTGCTCAGTCAGAACAGGCTTTGTGAAAAAAAGGACAGAAACAGATGAATTCTCTTGCTTTCTCTGGCATCTTTCAAGTGAGGAGGAAGAAATACAATATACCTCCAAGCAGAGAGAGAGGTGGAAAAACACCAGAAGGATGCATTATTTCAGCTGTCTTTTCACTCCACCTGGACCATCACGTGGCCACAAACGCATGGTGCCTATGTTTCTTTTGTCCCTGATGTATCTGTTCTCTGATGATCTTAAATGAATGAGTGTAAGATAGCAACTAAATAACATTCATATAACACTTTAAGATGAACAAGACAGTTTCCATATATTATTTCATTTGATTCTCAACACAATCCTATAAGATAGGTGCTATTATTATGCTTATTTTATAGGTGAGGATTTTGAAGCTGACCAAGGTCGAGTGACTTACCCAGAGTAAGTCATTATAAATCAAGAGAATTAGGCTAGAAGACCTTTAACATCACTGCCAAATTTAAATACTGTGAATTCTGGGCTGGTGAATGTAGGGGTAGCCTGTTGAGTATCTTACAACGATCTCCAAATATGTTTATGAAATATATAGAATAAAAGATTCAGAATTGAAAGCTACTTGAAAGTTCATCTAGTCCAGCACACCCATTTGATGGATGAGGAAACTGAGACAGCAAGTAATTTGCCCAAGGTCATATAGGTTATAAGTAGCAGAGGGAAGATTGAGCCAGGTGGTTAATTCCAAGATCAGCATCCTTTCTCCTCTACTACAGTGTCTCCTTAACTCTCTCACCCATGGCTACAGTATGCTGATCACTCTGGTTTCAAATTAAAACCTCTATCAATTATCAAGTAAAATTCAACAAGCAAATATTCAATTCAACCATCAATTAGTACATGTTCAGAACTGAGCTAGGTACTGGGAATACGACAACAAAATTAGGAGAAAGCCCCTGCCTCAAGGAACTTGCATTCAGCTAGGGGAAACAACAGACATGTAGCTAAGTAAATACAAAGAAATTTGGAGGAAAAGAAGAAAGTACCAACAATCAGGAGGCTCAGAAAGGCCCTTGAGTAAGATGTGGCCCTTGTGCCAAGCCTTGTGCTAAATGTAGCCCAGAGTCTCTTTAACGTTGGACCCCGCCTTTGGAATGTAGACGTGTCCAACTGCTCCCCTCCTCCTCCCACCAAGTGAGAACTTCTCTAATAACCACCCCCAGCTCCAGCCCCACAGAGATATTTCTTTTAACTTTCTTGAGTGGGAAAACAAAGGCCAGGCACCATGATTCCACAATGCCCACATCCCATCGTCAGACAAACACACTATTTTTAGCTCATGGGGGAGAAGAGGAGAGTCCGGGTTTGCCCCACTTTGGGAGGTTTATTTATACAAAAATAAGAAATCAATGTCAGTAAAATTCCCTTTTGGTTCCTGAGACTCTGGCTGGGTGAAGAATTTCTACCCTGATATTCAGAGTGGGGGCTCGTTCTCTGTATTTCTTTATCTTGCTCTCATTGTCTCCTTAGCCACTCTCCCCCTTCTCTCTGTCTTATCCTTCGCCAGTAACAAAGGACACAACCAGGAACATCTATGGTATTAATGAAAACAGAAGGTATAAACATAAGTTTAAAGAACAGGAAAATTTAGGAATAGGAACTGGCTTTCCAGGGCAGGGAAGAAAGAAAGAAGATAAAAAGATATAGAAAGAGTAAAAGAGTCACCATCCTCCTCAGCAAATTTCATCAGTCACAGTTTCTCTCCTTTTAGCCCTGGGGGTATCCCCATGACTTAACCCCCCTGATCATGATAGTGGCAGTCAGACATGCTGTAGCCAGCTTTTCCTCTCTCAAGAAACTAAAAATCACAGCCCAAACTTGAACTACTCATGATAAAACACTGGCAATTAATTCTAAAAAAAAATCACACAATAAGCTGCCTTTCACCCTTTCTTTGTATCCCTTTTCTGTCCATTGATCATCTCAAGCCAAAGGATTCCATGCTTCCCAGAAGGGCATCATCTTCCAGAAAGTATTTCTGTCTTTTAAAAAATGTATTAATTAATTTATTTTTAGTTTTCAACACTTGCTCTCTTTCTTCCATAAGATTTTGGGTTCCAAATTTTCTCCACCTCTCTCCCATCCACCTACCCTAAGATATCATGCAATCTGATATAGACTCTACATATACATTTATATTAAATACATTTTCATACTAGTCATATTGTAAAGAAGAATTAGAACCAATGAGAGGAACAACAAGAAAGAAGAAACAAAAAAAGAAAGATCAAATAGTATGCTTCCATCCGCATTCAGTCTCCATGGTTCTTTTTCTGGATGTGAATAGCATTTTCCATCATGAATCTTTTGGAGTTGTCTTAGATCCTTACACTGCTTAGAAGAGCTAACTCTATCAAAGTTAATCATCACACTGTGGCTGTTACTGTATACAATGTTCTCCTGGTTCTGCTCACTTCGCTTAGCATCAATTCATGTAAATCTTTCAAGGTTTTTCTGAAGTCCACTTGCTCATCATTTCTTATGGAAAAATAGTATTCCATTACATTCATATACCACCACTTGTTCAACAAATGTGTTTCTCTTTGGAAGGGAGAGATGCTAAGAGTTATATAAAGATTCCAAAACACGAGGTGAGAAGGGAAATAATTTCCAGCATTAGGGACAACCTGGGCAAAAGCATGGAGCCAGAAGGAAGATCCGTTGCTAAGCATTCCTATCCAGCCCACTGTTAGCAGCCCCAGTGCTAACCACTTCTCAGCACCAATATAGCAACAGTGACTGACTCTGTTACTTACAGGAGTTAGTGACATTGTGAAATTAAAATATTGATTGTGTATTTTGTATTCAATTCTATAACTCTATTCTAATATTTGATATGAAAACCCAACCCTCTTCAGTGTCTCTAAGTGAAGAAGCTCATGAGTCCAAAAGTTCAGTCTCTCTCTCTGAGCTAGATGCCAGAGGGTTAAGGCTTCACACAATCACTGTTAATTAAATAGAAACTCCGAGCTTGCCTTTAGAAGTTCAATTTTATCATAAAGCATTCTAATTCTGTGGGAATTGTTATCTCAGCTACACCTGCGAATCATTCCTGCCAAGGGAAGCATGTTATTTCACGTAATGTCAGTCTCTGAAAAACTGAATAATTATCTGTGTGTTATCCTTGAGTATCATATTAGATGACCTTGTCCCATCTTAAGGGCCCATCTTTGAAAATTTTAGGTGGCCTTATCTTATGCCCAGGCACCTTTGAGTCTGGCACTCCTGTCCGATATCAGTGACCTAGAGATGCAACTGGCCTCCGTAAATTCACAAAAAACATTCCTTAGAGACAAAGAGAGGTTGACCTGGTCCCATGTGTGCTATATGCCCCTTCCTTAATGTAACCAATCATGATTCTCCAACTCCATGGTGTTGCCAGTTCCATAATCGATGATAAGATTTTTGTTCTGTTTTTTGTTATATGCTTATAAAAGTGAGCTGTTTTTTCAATTCTACATCCTTTGTCAGAGATGGTGCCACTGACCCACCCTCTATTAATCAACATCTCTCTTGTAGAATTGCCTCAGTTTACCTTTTTATTAAATTTCGCACGTGTGTGTGTAAATCTATCCTATGTATACTTTTTTTTGTAATTTCTTTCTCTGAAGGTGGACAAGATCTTCCTTCATAGGTCCTTTGTAGTTGATTTGAATATTTATAATACTCAGAATAAGTCATTCATCATTATTCTTCAAGCAATATTGCTGTTACTATATACAAGGTTCTCTTGGTTGTGCTCATTTCACTCTTCATTATTTCATGCAAGTCTTTTCATGTTTTTCTAAAATCATGTAACTCGTTATTTCTTACAGCACAGTAATATTCCATCACAATCGTATACCACAACTTATTCAGCCATTCTCCAGTGGATGGGTGTCCCCTCAATTTCCATTTCTTTGCTATCACAAAGAGAACTGCTATAAATATTTTAGAACATACAGGTTCTTTTCCTTTGTCCCTCATCATCTTGGGAAACAGACCTAATAGTGGTTTTGCCAGATCAGAAGGATATATCCAATTTTATAACTCTTTGGGCATAATTCCAGATTGTTCTCCAAAATGGTTAGATCAGTTCTCAGTTTCACCAACTGTGTATTAATGTCCCAATTTTTTCACAACCCCTCCAACATTTGTCATTTTCCCCTTCTACCATTTTAGGCAACCTGTTATGTGTGAGATGATGTCTCAAAGTTGTTTTAATTTGCATCTCTCTAATCAATAATGTTTTAGAGCATTTTTCCACATGTAGCTTTGATTTCTTCATAGAAAAACTGCCTGTTTATAGCCCTTGACCATTGGGGAATGACTCATATTCTTATAAATTTGACAAAGTTCTCTATATATTTGAGATAGAAGACCTTTATCCAAGAAAATTGTCTATAATTTCCCTTGAATTTTCTGCTTTCCTTCTAACCTTGGCTACATTGGTTTTGTCTGTACAAAACCTTTTTAATTTAATGCGATGGAAATTATCCATCTTAAAAGTCACAATGTTCTCTAACTCTTGTTTATTCATAAATTCTTCTCCTATCCCTAAGTCTGATCAGCTATATGTTCCATGTTCTTCTAGTCTTATATCTCCCTTTATTTATATCTAGGCCATGTGTCCATTTTAATCTTATTTTGGTAAATGATGTAAGATCAGTTGGGCTGTATCTAGTATATGCCAGACTGCTTTCCAGTTTTCCCAACAATTTTTAACAAAGATCAAATTCTTATCCCACAAGCTTAAATTTTTACATTGGTCAAACACAAGGTTACTATAATAATTTACTACTGTGTATTGTGCCAACTCTGTTTTCACTGATTGACTTTTCTGTTTCTTAGCCAATACCAAATAGTGTTGATATTTACTATCTTATAATCCGGTTTAAGATTTGGTATTGTTAAACCTCCTTCATTTTACATTTTTTTTTTCATTAATTCCTTTGATATTCTTGACTTTTTTTGTTCTTCCAATGAATTAATTTTTTTCTAGCTCAATAAAATAATCTTTTGATTAATTTAGTTAGATTGGCATTGAATAAGTAGATTAATTAGGTAGAACTGTCACTTTTATTATATTACCTCTGCCTACCCATGAACAATGAATACTTCTCTAGTTATTTGAATCTGACTCTATTTGTATAAAAAGTGTTTTGTAATTAAATTAATCTAGTTACTGGGTTTGTCTTGGCAGATATTTTATATTTTCTACAGTTATTTTAAATGAGGAATCATTTACTATCTCTTCTTGCAGGGTTTTGTTGGTGATACATAGAAATGTTGGTGAGTATGTGGGTTGATTTTGTATCCTGTTGCTTTCCTAAAATTATTCATTGTTTCAGCTGGCTTTTTTAGTTGACTCTCTAGGATTTTCCAAGTATATCATCATATCATCTACAAAGAGATAATTTTATTCCCTCCTTGCCCATTCTAATTCCTTCAATTTCTTTTTTTCTTTTATTGCTATTGCTAACATTCCTAATACAATATTGAGTAATATTGGTGACAATGGGCATCCTTCTTTCACCCCTAATCTTATTGGGAAGGCTTCTAGCTTTTCCCCATTACAATTAATGTTTGCTGATGGTTTTAGGTAGCTGCTTATCATTTTAAGGAAAAATCCATTTATACTTATGCTTTCAAGTGTTTTTAATAGGAATGAGTGTTGTATTTGTCAAAAGTTTTTTCTGCATCTATTGATAAAATCATGTGATTTATATTACTTTTATTATTGATATGATCAATTATGTTAATAGTTTTCTTTATGTTACACTATCCTTGCATTCCTGGTATAAATCCCACTTGGTCACCATATGGGGTCTTTGTAATAATAGATTGCTGTCTCCTATCTAGTATTATGTTTAGAATTTTTGCATATATGTTCATTAATGACATTGGTCTATAATTTTCTTTCTCTGTTTTGCTCTTCCTGGTTTAGGTATCAGTACCATATTTGTTTCATTACAGGAGTTTAGTAGGACTCCTTTTTTGCCTATTATTCCAGGTAATTTATTTAATATTGGAATTAGTTCATCTTTTAATGTTTGGTAGGATTCACTTGTAAATCCATCTGGTCCTGATGCTTTTTTCTTAGGAAGCTCATTTATTACCTATTCAATGTATTTTTATAAAATAGGTTTATTTAGATATTCTATTTTCTCTTCTCTTAATCTACTCAATTTTTATTTTTTAAGTTTTCTTCTATTTCACATAAATTGTTAAATTTATTGTCATATAATTGGGCAAAATAACTCCTAATAAGTGCTTTGATTTCATCTTCATTAGTGATGTATTACCCTTTTAATTTCTGATTCTAGTGATTTGGTTTTTTAAAATTTTATTAACTAATGGTTTTCTATTTTATTGATTTTTTTTCCCCATAAGGCCAACTTCTAGCTTTATTTATTAATTCAATGATTTTCTTACATTCCATTTTACTAATGTCATTTTTAATTTTTAGGATTTCCAATTTGATGTTTAATTGGGGATTTTTGATTTATTCTTTTTCTAGTTTATTTTTTTTAGTTGCATACCGTTCTCTATTTTATTGATGTAAGCACTTAGAGACATAAATTTTCCTCTGATTACTGCTTTTGCTGCATCCCATAGATTTTTGTATGTTTTCTCATTATTACCATTCTCTTAAATACCCATTATTTATTGTTTCCATGACTTGTTCTTTAACCCATTCATTCTTTAAAATTAGGTTATTTAGTCTCCAATTAATTTTTAATCTGTGTTTTGATGGTCCCTTGTTAAAGATAACTTTTATTGCATTATGATCTTTAAAGGGGGCATTTAATATTTCTGCTTTCTGCATTTAACTATAAAGTTTTTATGCCATAATTACATGGTCAGTTTTTATAAAGATATACTATGTACCACTGAGAAAAAGTATATTCTTTTCTACTCTCATTCAATTCTCTCCAGGTGGCTATCATATCTACCTTATATAAAATTCTATTCATCTCCTTGACTCCTTTCTTATTTATTTTTTAAACTTATCTAGTTCTGAGAGGGGAAGGTTGAAGTCCCCCACCATTATAGTTTTGCTATTTATTTCCATCTCTAATTCATCTAGCTTTTCCTGTAGAAATTTGAATGTTATAGCATTAGGTACATATAGATTAAATATTACTATTACTTCATTATTTAACATATTGTAGTTCCCATGTTAACTTTGAGATCATGATTGCTACCCCTGCTTTTTTTCACATCAACTGAAGCATAATAAATTCCACTCCAGCCCTTTATTTTTACTGTATGTGTATCTCTCATTTTTAAATGTGTTTCTTGTAAACAACATATGGTCAGAGTTTGGTTTTTAATCCATTTTGCTATCCATTTCTGTTTTATGGGCAAGTTAATCTCGTTCTCTTTTAGAGTTATAATCACTGATTGTGCATTTACCTCCATCCTATTTTTCCTCACTGTTTATCCTTCTCTCCCTCTATTTTTACTCTATCCCTCCTCAGATATCTTAATTTACTTCTGACTGCTACCTCCCTAACTTGTATCTCTTCTAAGAGTCCCTCCCTTATCCTCTCCCCTTACCCTCCTATTTCTTTAAGAGTCCCTTTCTTATCCTATCCCATTGCCCTCCTATTTCTCTGTAAGTTAAGACTTTTATACCCTTCTAGATGTATATGTTATTCACTCTTTAACCCAGTTCTGATGAGAATAAGGTTCTAGCACCCCCAGCCCTTTGCCTCCTCATGCCTGCCACTATAATAGTTCTTTCATTCTCCATTTTACCTCTTCTGACCCAGTTTACTGAACTCAATCCCAAACATTATATCTATGTATGCCTGGTAATGATAACATTCTTAAGAGTTATAGATAATGTGTTCCCATATAGGAAATAAACAATTTGACCTATTAAATCCCTTATAATCAATCTTTCATGTTTACCTTCTTATAGTTCTCCAATTTAATCTACATATGCTCTCTTTATACACAATTGTTTGAGCAATTGTCTCCCCCACTAGACTGTGAGCTCCTTAAGAGCAGAATTGTCTTTTGCTTTTCTTTCTATCCTCAATGCTTAGCAAAGTAGTACATAGTAGGTACTTAATAAATGTTTATTGATATAGAAACACTCCAAATCAATGATGACACTGGCAGAAACAAGGCAGGGAGTGTGGCAGGGAGGGGCTGAGAGGGAATATTCAGTCATAAGCAAAATAAACTCTAAATTCAGAGAGAGGGTTTTTGGAAGGAAAGAAGGAAGGGTAATAACCTACAAATAGGGTCCAGGCAAAGGGAAGAGAAGGGGGGCAAGAGAGTGTAAATAGATTGCATTAAATATAAAGTACTATTGCTGAACACACTTCTTTCTCACAACCTTCTTATTCTTTGTAAAGAGAGAGCCAGGGAGCAATGAGAGGGGAAAGTATAAGGGAATAGAATGGAGGGAAATATACAACCAGAAATCATAACTGCAAATGTGAATAGGATGAACACAGTTAAATTAAGAGATTGGAGCAAAATCTAGAATGCTTTAGCGAAAACACAAATAGTAATCATGATCTAAGACAGGGCAATGGCAAAAATAGTCTTGATTCTATGAAATAAAGAGGGAAACTACATTATGCTGAAAGGTACCATAGACAAAATGAACTAATATTAATTCTCAACATATATGTACTGAATGGAATAGTATCTAAACATCTAAAGGGAACACCAAATAAATTACAAGGAGAAATGGTAAAACTCTAATAGTTGGGGACCTCAAAGTACCCTTTTCAGATCTAAAAAAATCTAAGTAAAACAAAGAACAAAAATAGAATTCTTTAAAGACCCAAGCAGGATTTTAGAAAAGTTAGGCATGGTAGACCTTGTCAATTATTTAATGAAAACAGGAAGGAGTATACATATTTCTCATCTCTATATGGTAACTTTATAAAAATTGATCATTTATTAGGACATTGAAGCCTCATGAATATATGAAATTGCACAGTTAGAGAGTTTTGGTACTTCATTGAATCCTTGATTTCATCAGTATGAGTAACTGATTGCACAGCAGCTTCCAAATGTGATCCAATCCTCTCTTCTCATCATCGTCTTTGGCCTTCAACCTGAGCCTCCTCCTAATACCCTTATCTCTCTTTAGAGCATTGCCATCTCCAAGTCACCCAAATGTGTATATGTTAAGAGTATGACCTTCCCCTTTTCCTTTCCTATCCAAACAATTTCCAAGTCCTGGTAATTTTATCCCTATGGCATCTATTCCATTCTCTCCGTAGACTTTCAACACTACTAAAAATCTCTTAATTGGTCTCTCTGTCTCCAGACTTTCCTTCCTCCAATCATTACTTTGTGAGGCTGCCAAAATATTATTTCTAGGTGCAAGATTGACAGTGTCATCCTCCTTTTAAAAAAAAAAATCAATGTGTTCCTATTTCCTAAAGCACAAAACATAAACTTCTTAGCATGGCATTTAGGCTCTTGATAACCTGATTTCAGCCTACCTCCTCAGACTTATTTCATATTACTTCCCTTCCCACACTCTAAACTCTAGTCAAACTAGTCTGCTAACTATTTCCTGAGCAAACCCATACATTCATAAGAGATGTCACACATGCCTAGACAATATTTGGATAATGTTGCAATACCTTATCAGAAAGAAAATGGTTAGTTATTGAAGTGTGTGTGTGTGTGTGTGTGTGTGTGTGTGTGAATAGGGGTTGGGTTTCCCTTTTGAAATCATCCTTCTGTACAATAAAATTGGCTGGTTAGAATAAAGATAAAAATCAATACCAAATTAGAAGCATGGATAAGAATAAGAAGGCCCTACAAACAATACAAGAAATTCAATCTGACCTACCTAAACAAATTGTTTACTCTAGAAAATGGATAAAACTAAATACAATGACCCTGAATATCACCATTTCTTAGAATATTTTAACTGACATAAGATATTTACTACAATAAGAAAGCAAAAAGAGCTCAGCAATCATCTCACCTAGCAGCCAATCTCCTTGCCAAGTGAAGAAACATGGCAGATGCAGGCATATTACTTTTGAATACAAAGTCATCTGTAAATCATTAGGGTGGAGGATGACAAAAGATTATGAACAGTGTCTCTTCACAAAAGAGTGAAAAACAAAGGAGGAGTGAATGAACTTAAGAAAGCTTTAAAGAGGGACAGTGAGTTATATCATACCAGGAGTATTTATAGGTCAAACTGTAAAGAGGACAACAGTAAATGTGAAATACAGGAGGCGTGCCAACATTTCCATTCTAGTCTCACCATCAATGACAGGGTAAGCCCTAACCTTTTCACTCTCATTTCGTATTGTTGTACAGAAATCTTAGATTGTTACACAGTTGTATTGTTGTGCTAATACCTCACATTCCCAAATAGAAACCTTAGGGGTTTTTTTTAGCCTAGCCTTTCTATGTCCAGCAGACTATTAATTAGCCAGTCATGTCTTCTTCTCCTGCCTACTATCCCCTTACTCATGCTCTGTCCTTTTCTAGAACCTCTTTTTGTTTGGACCTTCCATTCTAGAAAGCTTTTAGGTTAGTAACTTCTAGCTTAGTGATTGATACTTTTCTGTCTATCACCTTAGGAGTTGAAAACCAACTGAGCCCCCCTGAGCAGGACTACTTCCTTCCTTATAAAACATCTGAGCAACCCTGATCTAGACATTTGGAAAATGTTTCCTTGAAGTATAAACCCTGAAGTCCTCCTTTCTTCCAATGGCATGAGTACCATCACGCCTAAGTCTTCCTCATGACATTCCTGGTTAAGTCATTTTTCTGTCCTTCCCTAGTCTTGCTTTAGAAGTGTTAATCCTAGCTCTATTGTAAGGGGGATCATTGGACTATCCCAGTTTGTAGGTTTCAGTCAATTCCCAGGTTCAGAAAACAGAGATCTCTACTTTGGAAGAATCTGCCTTTGTCCTAATGTGAAGGGCTCAGAATAATAGAATTTCAGAGCTGGGAGGAGACTCAGCAGCTAGTTAGTCTAACTTGAAAACAAAAAGAATCCCCACGATAATGCACCTAACAAGTAGTTATTGACAAGAGTTTATGGCCTTTGGATTGAAGACTTCCAATAAAGGAATCTCCTAAAGCAGCCCACTCCACTCTTAGACAGCTCTAATCATTAGCAAATTTTTCTTGACATCAAGTCTACATTTCCCTTTCTGCAGCTTCTGCCTATTGCTTCTGCTTTTGCTCTGAGGCTGAAGAGAACAAGTTTAGTATTTCTTCTACTCAACAGCCCCTTCAAATACTAGAAGATTGCAATCATGCACCTAGTGAGTCTTCTCTTATTCAGGCTAAATATCCCCAGTTCTTTCACACATACTCATATGACAAAGACTCAAGGACCTTTCCCATCCTGGTTGTCTTCTGGGAGTTCTCCAGTTGATCAATATCCTTGTACATGTGGTACCCAGAACTGAACACAATACACCAGAAATGGTCTAAGCAGAGCAGAGTATAGCTGGACTATTACTTATTAATAGTGGCTATGTCTCTCATTGAAGCCTTGCCTTTATCTTTTAATATGCTATTTCACCCTTCCAAGGATCGATGTTGTTTCTAGAGACTTTTTTAGAGACTTCCTTCAGAAAAAGGCATAGTTGGTATGCTTATCAAGCTTTCAGATGACAGAGCTAGGAGGGATAGCTAACATACCAAAAGACAGAGTCAGGATCCCAAAAATTCTTGACAAATTCAGTGTGGAGTTGAATCTAGAAAGATAGAATTCAACAGAAATGAATGTAAAATCTTACACCTGGGTTAAAAAAAAAATCAGTGCCACAAGGACAAGATGGGGGAGACGCAGCTAGACTGAAGTTCATATGAAGAAAAAAACCCTTGAGGTTTTATTGGACCACTAGTTCAATATGAGTTAACGGCATATTGAACTGGCGGGCCAATAAAAGCGTCCAAACTGGTCTTGCGTCTGTTGTTCATTCCCAGCACTCTATCTCTCATCTCCGTGCCTTTCTCCTGGTTGTCCAGTGTTTTTTTCTCTGGAGGGCCCTCTCTTCAAACTCTGTGGACCTCTTTCTCCGCCACATCCATCCACCTTTCCTTCGCCTTGCCCCACCCCATCCCTTTTTAACTTCCTTTTGTAGGCTGTCTTCCCATATTAGAATGTAAACTCCTTGAGGGCAAGGACTATCTTCTTTTTACTTGTATTTGTATGCCCATTCCTTAGTTTCGTGCAAGTGCTTAATACTTCTTGACTTGACTTTAACTTCAGTATTCCTTTCTAAAATGAAGATAATGATTCTTGTAGTACCTTCCTCATAGAATTGTTGTAAAGT
>CM053587.1:735690-763361 GCA_028646515.1 Pseudochirops corinnae
GGGAGGGGAGAAAATCTGAAACTCAAGTGATTGTGGAACTGAATGTTGTAAATTAAAGTAAATGAGTAAATAAAAAAAATTTTAAAAAAAAAGTGAGTCACCCCCATCTTTACACTCTATGCAAATAGCTGCCAAATCTTTCTCTCTCTCCCCATCCTTCATGAGTTACAGACCATTATTTTTCAGCTGCCTACTAGACATTTCCATCTGCTAGTACCTCAAACTCAACATATAAAAAGCTTAATCCATTGTCTTTTATCTTAAATCTGCTCTTTCTCTTAATTTTCTTTATTATATCACCTTCATTCTTTCATGCATTTATCTTTTATCCCTCCTTCTTCCTTCTCCATAACCAATGTCACCAAGTTCCATCTACCTTCATAATACTACATACAGGTTACCTTTTCATCATACACACAACTATATCTAGTAGTTGAGCCTTGATGACTTCTTGCCTGGATTATTGTTGTAGTCTCCATTCTCTCTATCTTCAAATCCATTTAAAATATTAGTACCAGGGGGTGGCTAGGTGGCACCGTGAATAGAGCGCCAGCCCCAGGGTCAGGAGGACCTGAGTTCAAATCTAGCCTCAGACACTTAACACTTACTAGCCGTGTGACCTTTGGCAAATCAGTTAACTCAAACTGCTCAGCCTTTCCCCCTCCAAAAAAAAGCAAAAAAAAAAAAAAATTTAAAAAAATAAAATAAAATAAAATATTAGTACCAGATTAATCTTCCTAATATAGAGGATTGAGTATCTGGAAGCATCTTAAAGTTGGATAAGATCATTGAATACAAGCACCAGTTTTATATATGGAGGTCCTCTACAGCCATTTATAGAGGATAATATAGAGTATATGGTCAGAATCAGAGGAAGAATTCATTCTGGAGAGAAGCTGTAGGGTATAGGTGGGTGTTAGTAGTGCTGATGTTGTGGATTGATTAAACTCATTGACTTATGCTCAATTCTCTTCACTTTTTAAGAAATTGGGACCATTGCCCTTTGTCAATCCTGTGATACTTTTCATGTTCTCCATGATTTTTCAAAGATTTTTTGATGGTGGCTTAACACTTATACCCATGATTTCTTTCAGGGATATACTTCATCCAGGTCTGTTGACTTGAACTCATTCAGGAGAGTTATGAGCTCTCACCATCTCCCTACTTATCTTGAGTATTAACTACCTATCTGCCATTTTTGCTCTGTCCTTTCTTAGTCCAGTGATTATTCTCCTTGACAGAAAAAAAAAATAACAGGAAAACAAGAGATGAATAGTTCTACTCTTCCTTGTCATATATTGTCATCGTCCTATGAATCTCAGTCATTAGTCCTATATAGCTGTGAAATTAGGGGATTATATTCAATCATTCCTAAAATCCCATCCATCTTGAAGATTCAATGATATCAATATCCTGAACAGGTTTTGTAGGACATAAAGGGACAAGTGGGTGGAGAGAAGAGATGTCACTAAGAGAAGCATATTTGCATTAAACACACTCGCAACATAACTCCTTAGAAGCAGAGTTATGGGGATGAGTAGATGTTTAGACAATTAAATTTAAAATATTCCTCCCATGGCAGTTTGATAGTACCATATTGGAAACTCTAAATACTGGATGCTATTGCCAAGCAACAAGGCCAAAAAATATTTCTCATTTATGAGCCTCGGCTTTTTCATCAATAAAATCAGCTCATTGGAATTTGTGCTTCTAGCTTTTATACAAATGGAAGAAAAATGAATAATATTCCAAAGTGACTCACATGCCCAAAAGTAGCTGTCCATATTCCATGAAGTCCTTTCCCCACACTCGTAACAACCTCTCAAAGAAAGTGCTCATCACATCTACAAGGGATGGTACCTTAACAAAATGGGAAATAGCCCAAGTCTGTATTAGAGACCAGGCTAGTGATCTTTGTCAAGGGAGACCCAAAAGAGCCTAAACTTTTCTTTGTTCTTGGGGGAGGTGGGATAGAGGTCACTGGGCTTTTTAGCCCTTTCTAACTGGCTCAACCATCATAATATCTAATTTGCATCTAACAGAAAAGCATGATAGGAGAAGGTGGTAAGCAATTTAGTGGCCATAGTTTGATTCGATTCCTTGTCCTTTTGAGGAGGTAGAGCCCTAGGAACACCTTTTCTTAGGCAGGAACATATGCTAAGAACTAAGACCACGTCTGATGAAAGTTAAACAGAGGGGGTCTGAGGAGAGAGAGGTTGAGAAAAGGAATTGTTCTTATCTTTCTTTGTATCCCTAGTGATTAGCACACATTAAGTATTTAATAAATGCATTTTGACTGACTGATTGACTTGCCTGGGCATTGGCTACCTTCTGTGAACAGTTTTGTGGGAAAGAGTGTCCTTGATACTGACTAAAAGGACTAGACCAATACCCATAACTCTCCTTTGTAGTGGAAAGCCTTATGAGACACGGCATCCCCTAATGGGCGGTGGAGTTTGTTGGGAAGAGCTGCAGCCCTTCCCTGAAGTGGAGAAGCTTATTAATGCTAATGATAATTGGCTTCAGGCGGGGAGGAGGGAGCTGGAGAGACATGATACCTAGCAGAGAGGAGATCTTTGCTGGAGACAGAGGTGAGGAAGGAGAACATTCTGGCAATGAAGGAACGCCAGTGCAAAGGCTTGAACATAGTAGGTGGAGTGTTATGTGCCAGGTGTGTGGAAGGGAGTAATGTGTAAAAAGAGTGGAGTGGTAGGATGGGACCTGGTGGTGAAGACCTATTGGCCTAGGAGTTTTTATTTGCCCGTAGGTGGCTCCGTGGATAAATCCTGGGGTGAGCAAAACCTGAATTCAAATCTGCCCTCAGACACTTACTGGGTATGTGACCCTGGGCAAGTCACTTAACCTCTGCCTTAATCCACAGGAGAAGGAAATGGCAAACCACTTCATTATCTTTGCTAAGAAAACTTCATGGGGCCAGCTGGGTGGTGCAGTGAATAGAGCACCAGCCTTGGAGTCAGGAGAACCTGAGTTCAAATCCTGTCCAGACACTTGACACTTAACTAGTTGTGTGACCCTGGGCAAGTCACTTAACCCCAATTACCTTGCCTTACCCCCTACAAAAAAAAAAGGAAGAAAGAAAACCTCACAGATAGTGTGGTGAATGGGGTCACAAAAGAGTCTGACCTGACTGAACAACAGAGAGGCCATAGGGAAACACTGGAATTTATATAGTAGAGGAGTGATGTGGCTAAACTTACCTTCAGGACAATCATTTTTATAGCTATGTGGAGGATGGATTGGAGTGAAAACAGATTTGAGTCAGGGAGACTAATGAGAAAGCTGTTACAGTCATCCAGGCCAGCAGTGGTGAGGGCCTGGCCTCAGGTGGTAGCTGGTTGAGTGGAGAGAAGAGAACTAACCATGAGACATCAGTCGCCATGAAGTATTGGAGGCATCAGCTACCCCTCCACGCATATTCCTTGGTCATCTGTGCTCCCTGAATATGAGCCCTCCCTCCACAGAGGTACCCCAGCCCCTGTGACGTCTGGGCAAATGCCCACAAGATTCCTATGCATCTTCACTCTTCCCTCCGAAGGCACGTGGAGAAGTAAACTTCAGGTCTGTTTGGTGAATGCTCTGTTGTCATTTTACTGCCGTACTACTTCATTAAATGCCTTTTCTTGGTGCTAAGTGAATCCTCTGGCTGACTAATAAAAGTTAATACATCAGTGGGGTCTTATAAGCGATGATTTGGAGAGGATGCTGACCCATGAAATGCATGGAATCTCGGATGGCTTTCTGAGGGCCCTCTGTCTGACGACAGTCCTCCCCTGGTGCCAGAGTAATAAAGAACCTGGCCCTTTTTCCAACCTGAAGGGGGAAGATCTCGGAGCCCTAACTGAGAGACAGAGCACTATAAAAGCTTTCCTTAGGGTTCAGAGCTCTGCTGAGAAGCTTTGAGCGGCTGGGCTTCCCTCTGCCTTATGTTGTGAGTTTTTGTTTCCTTCTAGGTCAGAAGGAAACCTGATAGTCTGGTTTGATCCTTTTTGTTTCCCCAAGACAGTCTCTGATTGTCTCTGTGTATCTGTAGGGGATCAGAGTAACTCAAAGGAGCTGCTCAAATGGATGCACAGCTGACTTTCGAGTCCACAGCCTTGCATCTTAAGTGGGTTTTCAGCACCCCCTAAACCCAAGCGCTGTGTTATCACTTAACCTCCCTGGGCCTCAATGACCTCATCTCTAAAATAAAGCAGTTATACCAGACGACCTCTGAGCTGCCTTCTAGCGCTGGACCTATGACTATTTAATTAGTGATTTGAATTCTTGTTTGCTTTTTTGAAGTCTCAGAGTAAGAATAGAAACTCAGCTCTTCTTTTTCTTCTATAATATTAGGTTCTCTTCTCTGGAGAGATTTAATTTATTTCCAGCTCGAGTCTTCACTAATTAGAATAATTATTTACTGAACTGTAGGGTAGACCAGAGATAGGAGTGGATGGAGGGGATTAACAAAGGCCCACCCTCTCCTTTCTACCAAAAAGAATTACGTATCTCTATATTAAAAAAACCCAACCCAACAGAACAAAACTTGGCAGTTGAACCAAACATTTTCTATAAATTGAATTTGTTTTGCGGGTTACTCACTGGTGGAGGCTGCTCTTGTGGCAGAATGCCATTTGTTTAGGGCTGTTCTGAGGCCTGGCTGATCTGGGAGGCTGCCAAGGGTGCCTCAGATTAGGAGAACACTGTTGAAAAGACCATACAAATAGCTGAATGCATAACTATAAATTGCTTGTATTTTGAGCTAAGCAGATTATGACATTATTTAAATAAAGGATAACTCTGTAAGAAAAATGGGAATTCAGCATAAAGATGTATTCACTAATAAGTGTGTGCAATGTGGCATACATTTTGGATGATCTCTGAATAGATACTGAATGCCTAACATACTTCCTATTAATTCCATGCTTTAAAAATCTGCAGGCCCCCTACTTTTCTTCTTTAAAAGTTTTTTTATTAATACCTTTTGATTTTGTATCACTTCATTTCCCCTTATGTCTCTTTTCCCCTCTTTCCCCCCAACTCAAAGAGCTCTTGTAACACAGAATAAAAAAGAGAAAGGAGAAAAAAGAGCAGTTCAACAGTACTAGGGCAGCTAGGTGCCCAGTGAATAGAGTGCTGGGCTTGGAGTCAGGAAGACTCATCCTCCTGAGTTCAGATTTGGCCTTATTAGCTGTGTGACCCTGGGCAAGTCACTCAGCCCTGTTTGCCTCAGTCTCCTCATCTGTAAAACGATCTGGCAAAGGAAATAGAAAACCACTCCAATATCTTTTGCCAAGAAAACCCCAAATGAGGTCACGAAGGGTCAGACACAATTGAAACAGCCGAACAACAACAAAACTAGCGATATTTAGCCACACCCCGGCCAGGTCCGACAGGACACGCGGCAGTCCATACCCATAACCTCCCACCTCCCCGGAGAGAGGAACATTCTCACCCCCTCTTCCTCCGGGCTAAGCTTGGCCCTTACAATTACACAGCCTTCACATTCGGTTGTTGGCGTCTTTGAGATGCTTTCCGTTTACATTTCTGCAGCCATTGTGTACACGCGCCCCCAATGCAACGTGCCTCATGTTGCATCAGTTCATTCATCTTCCTGTGCTTTTCTGTATTCTTCATACAGCAGAGCAGTGACTCATCACCTTCACTTGGATGGGCATCTGCTTTGTTTCCAGTTCTTCACTACAGTGAAAAAAGGGCCACTGAAAATATGTTGGAGCACGTCATACCTTACATTCTGTGTTTAACCTTTCTGGGATGTCTGCCAAGCAGCGAGATCTCTCAGAGAATCTTGTTGTTGTTGCTGAGGTCACCACTCTGACATTGAGCAGATTCATATAGAATCAAAAACAGTTTGTTCTACTTTCCCAAACAACCCAAGAGTCTGACTAATTCTGGACCCATCCCAGGGATGCAGATCTGGCCCGGGGAGGCTTTGAGAGACAGTCATGCCAAGAGAGTTTCTCAGAAGGCCCTAAAGAATCAAAGCTAGCATGGGCGACTAGGTCTGTGCCCTGTGTTGCAACATCCAGGAAGGGGAGAAAAAATTACTCCCTTCAGTTAGGTGTAGTTCCTGTTTCTTTCCAGTACCCATCACTAGAGCACTCCCACCAGCGCAGACTGCCACTCTTCCCTCTTCATCCCTCCCCAACAAAAGCCAGTATACCCCATTCTCAGTGTGGCTTTTCGTTAGACTGGAGCCTTATGGCCTCTGTCACTGAATAATCCACCTGGTGTAAGGATGCCTGCCAAACAGGATACCTGAGATCCATGCAAGATCAGATGAGGAAACTGAGGCAAATAGGGTCAAGTGACTTGCCCAGGGTCACACACCTCATGAGTGTCTGAGGCTGGTTTTGAACTAGGGTCTTCCTGACTCCAGGCCCAGTTCCCTATCCACTGTGCCATCTAGCTGCCCTCCAACGGTTAGAACATTCCAAAAGTGAAATGGGCTGCCTTGAGAGCAAGTGGGTTCGCTCACTTTGGGGTTCTTCAAGCCAGGACTAGATAACTGTCAGTCATGTTGTATAAGCATTCTTATTCTTTGTGGTTTGAGCTAGATTACTACTGAGGTCCCTTCCAACTCTAATTCCATAATTCTTCTCTACCTCAACCCTCTCACCTTTTGAACGCCCTGGCCTCCCGAGGTCTTCATCCTCCTTTGATTATACTTAAAATTACTTACAAATACTAAAAGACAGATCCTGCCTCTCCCCCATCCCTACCTATGGTTTTCAAAGGATTCAGTCATAGGGCTGCACTTGAAGACCTAGAGGGTCACATGTGGCCTCAAGGCTACAGGTTCCCACCCTTGCTTAGATTCAAGGCCCTTCATTATTCTGCTTGCCCTACACTAGCCACTCTCTAGCTTATCAATGGGACCTCTATCATTAATATACTTCAGCCACCCAAAGAAGTGATGCCTTAAATAGCGCTGCTCATCCTACCTGTTCCTTCCCCTTTCCCCAATCCAATCCAATGAATTTGCCCAAGGCAATGGAATTCTAGTCATAGGACTGTGACTCAACTCTGAATCACTTATGTTCATAAGGAATTCATGAATGAATCCCTTCACTCCCTCTTCTTCAACAAGGTCATTAACCTTTGGTCTGCTTTATTGCAATAAAATAAACACTTATTCACAAAAGGAAATATAGCATCATAGAAAGTTAGAGATGGGGCTGCTAGGTGGTACAGTGAATAGAGCACCAGCCCTGTAGTCAGGAGGACCTGAGTTCAAATGTGACCTCAGACACTTAACACTTACTAGCTGTGTGACCCAGGGCAAGTCACTTAACCCCAATTTCCCTGCCTTTCCCCTCCAAAAAGCAAAAAAATACAAAAGAAAAAAGGAAGTTAGAGATGGCTGGAATCAGAGAAATCATTTCTTTAATCTAGCCTGCTCATTTTACAAATAAGGAAACTGATAATGGAAGGATGAAATAACTTTGAAGCCTATATCAATGGGGTTTTATTTGTAGCATTTTGCCATGGGAAGGACTCATGGTGTAGTGGAAATAAGCTAGATTTGGAGTCAGAGAACCTTGGTTCAAATTCCAGTTCTTCTATTTGACTTCTCTGGGTCTCAGTTGCCTCGTCTGTAAATGAAAGATTTGAATTATGTAATAATTAAGGTCCATTTCAGCTCTGCATCTAAGATCTGCAGTCCTGTGTGTATAGTAGTCCTGGACCAAATACACATATATACGTGTTTATTTGTTCATTCATTCATTTATTCATACTTTGTCCTTGTCGGCAGATCTTGCATACCTTCACTTCAGACTCAGTTTACTCATGTTCAACTTCCAACATGCCTGTATTGATACTATAGTCTTATCAATATCAGGTAGCAGAAGAGGAGTTTAGGTTCAAAATAATATTAATTTAAAAAACATTTTAAAGCTGGTTCCTTCATAATGTTGAAATTAGCATAGATAAATTCAAAATTATTATAACCATATGATTATAGATTGATTAATAAAACCTGCATTATAGTTCTTCCAATTGGGCCATACAAAAGCTTTTCCTTTTAACCAGCATGTCATTACTTTATTGGAACCCGTTACAAAAATGGTTGGAGCAGAGTTGAGTGGTCAAATGTCTGCTTGGATTCAACACCATGAGCCCCAGTCTCTCCCGAGCTGATTATCTGGAATCTCATCACCACGCAGCAGATTGTCCCAGCTTTTGAT
Organism: Pseudochirops corinnae; assembly: GCA_028646515.1. Classification (NCBI taxonomy): domain Eukaryota; kingdom Metazoa; phylum Chordata; class Mammalia; order Diprotodontia; family Pseudocheiridae; genus Pseudochirops; species Pseudochirops corinnae. The sequence continues at coordinate 743,901 of CM053587.1, forward strand.
ACCCAGCACCTTCTTAGTGTCCTCAGTTGCCTCTCTCCTTTGACTGAAGGACTGGAAGACAGAGCAATAAACTCTTTCCCAAATCTCCCCTTGTTGAGGTCTGGGACCTTTCCAGGTAACTCTTCATCTTCCATTAGCAGTTCTGCTTGGAAGCCTAGTGCTAGATATCTTTGGTACTTCCCCCTTTCAGCTTCCTTCTGGGGATCATTTCCCCCTTTTTAGATTATGAGCTCCTTGAGTTCAGGGGCTGTCTTTCTTTTTCTCTTTTGTATCCCCAGTGCTTACCACAGGGCTTGGCATAGTAGGTGCTAGATAAATGTTTATTGAATAAAACTGAATTCAAAAGAATTGCAAACTATATTCATAACTACAGGAAAGAATCTTCCAAAAAACTAATAATTAATAAGAGAAAATAAATCAAAACAAATCTAAGGTTCCACTTTACACCCATTAAACTGACAAAGATGATAAAAGGTAGACCTAGTTAATGTTAAAGAGTCAGTGGAAAGACAGACACGCTAACTATGCCTGACTCAGGCCAATCTCCTTGTGGCTAAGGTTCAATATTGGAACAAAATGAGATATGCCTAGATCATTCAACAGTTAAACGGAGATTTTAATAAGCAACAGCAAGGGGAAAATATGCAATAAGGACACTGTGAGTTGATCCAGCTGAATGAATCATCATGCTCCACCCGCCAAGCCCGAGAGAAAGGATGAAGCACCTTAGTGATGTCAGCAAGAGTGAACCTTTATGACATTGCTTCCACAGCAGATATGAACAAAAAGATCTCAAAAGAAGAAATGCAAATCGTTAACGATCATAAGAAAGAATGTTCCAGATCACTCATGATAAGAGAAAGGTAAATAAACACAAATCACACCCAACAAACTGGCAAAGATGGCAAATATGTCAACCCTCCATGTTTAGATAGGTTGTGGAAAGAGAGGCATGTGACTGCGTTGCTGGTGGAGTTCTGAACTGGTACAACCGTTCTGCAGAGCAATTTGGAGTTACTCAAGGGGAGTGACCAAAATATTTATGTCTTCTGACCCAAAGATTCCACCTCAGATTTGTTTCGATTTCTATTTCTCTGATCATTAGCAATTCGGATCGCTTTCTTATTCTTGTTAATAATTTGTAATTCTTCTTTTGAGAACTTTTTGTTTTCTGTATATATCACAGGAAAATCAATAACAAAAGGAAAGGCCACATATACACCAAAAAATTCATAACAGCATTTTTTGTGGTAGCAAAGACCTGGAAACAAAGTAGATGACAGTTGATTGGAGAATGACTAAACAAATTATGGTACATGAATGCATGGTATATTGTGCTGTAAGACATAGTGAATATATTGAATACAGAGAAGCATGAAAAGATTTACATGAACCCATACAAAGAGAAGTAAGAAGAACCAGGAAAACAATATATGTGGTCAGTACAAGAATGTAAATGGAAAAAAAAAACCAAAGAGTTATAACTGAATGCTGAGAAATCAAGCTTGGCCCAAAGTAATTGATATGAGAAGAAACTTCCCGCTGGTTCTTTTTACAAGCTGGGTACCATGGGTGTGGAGCACTATACAGAAAGCTAAGATTTTGATATATTGGATAGTTTTGCTGATTTTTTTTTTCTTTCTTATAAGGGACAGTTCTCTGGGAGATGTGAAAGGGAGGGATATATGGGGAAAAGCAGGTAGTATAAAAATAAAAGCTATAAATGCAGATTATTTTTTAAAAAGAAGAAAGTGATCAGAGTCTCTGCTCTGGTGACTCAATCATGAAGAGCAAAGGAGAAGAGACAATTTGTTGACTGAAAAAAGCACACCTCTACCACATCGTGGGGCTTTAGCCAAGGGCTCCTTTCTAAGGGCATGCATGCTCCTGGGAACTGAGCAGTCTCAGGCAAAACTGAAGTAAATAGAAAAATCTGCAAATCTTCATTTGGCATCTCTCTCCTTCTCCTTTTTCCTCCCTATCATATCCCCTCCAATCAAGCACGGGCTTGAGGAAGAAACTGCTGGCTTCTCTTTATCTGCATGTACCCTTCAATAATGCCTGTACTTGGAAACCCCACCTGTATATGTTCCTCACACCATGGGGATATCCTTTGATTCCAGGACCAATACAGTCTCTCACACACAAAGCACTATTAGGCTCTAGGTACATAAATGTAATGGGGGGTGTGATAATTCAGCCTATATGAGCACAAAGATTATTTTATGATTGCTTCCAATCCACATGCCTTTTTGATTAGCTGTTGAGCTGGAACTAGGTATACTTAGAAAAAACTCCCACAGGCAACTCAGCCTGTGGGACTGGCTGAATTCAGCCGAGGCTACAATATCCACTGAAACCCTGAGCTCAGCCCCTGTGGTTGTTTCCATCCTTTCCTGCCTTACACGAAGTAGTATTAGAGATAGAACAAATTGTGACACAGCCTTGTGAACCTCAGACTGTTGGAGAGCACCCATTGTGATTAGTGACCTATGGGATCCTGCCCAGCAAAGAATCAGACCCCAGAGTGAGACTCTGGTTTTAAAAAGCGAGGGAAGGACTCTGTGGGGCAGATGTCTTGTAGCAACTGCTTTAAATTTGATCCCACTCTCCCCAGGAACTGAGGCAATAGACTAGAGGGAAAAATGTGAGTCCTGCTTTTTGTTCACAATTCTGTTCTTTGTGTGTTCTCATTAAGTACCCCTTTGTTAGCTGAAGTTAGTTGGTTTAGTGATACTGGGGTGCTACTTAATACTATTGATTACACTGTGGAGACTGAATGGAGAAAGTGAAACTTCTCAGCCCATAAGTTTTGTGGGAGAAAGCCAGAGTTTCAGTTTCAACATCCCCCCCCACCCTTTACTGCTGCCACATCAGCACTAGTCCCCAGCAGAGGTTTTAACCTCCACTCTTGCCTGTGACCTCTTCCCTCCCTTGCTTTAGAGTTTGCCAAATAAGGACATTTGGATTGTTCGGGACCCTTCCCCCTTTTCCTTGCTGTCAATCAGCATTAAGCTCTCAGCCCCTCCCTTCTTCACTTTGGTGTTTGCCAAGTAAGGATCAATACATTTAAATTGGCTATCCCCTATTTCCTTGTTCTTTGTAAGCCCACCTCCCAGCCACTGACAGATAGCGGTAAGCTTCTTTGTTTCTTATCATTGGAGGAGAATTCATGTTCCCAGCCAGTGGGAGAAGGGACAGCAGGGGGAGGGGGCTTGACTGTGTTAGGGTATAAATTCTTGTTCTGTCTTGTGTAACGGGCCTCCTCTCCCTGATCTACCATGGAGACCACTGCCCTCTTCCCTCTGGGGAAGAAGAATTTAAAAATTTCCTGTTCCTTTCTCAAGATACTGTGACTTTTAATTTTAATGGGTAGGGGAGTTTTGGGGTCCCCATACCCTACACAGGATGGAGCAGTAGTGATTGATGCTAGAATGGGTGCTTGACAATAGTGGGGGCACAGTGACCACTCTGGCCACATGATTCTTCAGTGTGAGTGTGGGTTAGAATAAGGACCCACAAAGTCCATAAAAGCTGAAAAAAAATGCTACAAAAACTGTATAAGTGATAAGGACGTATCTAGATGTTTCTGTTGTGGCGTGCTGTTTATCAGGATTCATACACCCTCTATTAGAGCAGATCGCGCCTCCTCCAGACTTTCTCATCCCGTGAAATCCTTGTCTACGTTTTTGACGGACAGATTCTCCCGTACATATTCTCCCTAATACACAGGAGGCCTTCCATCTCTGATGCAAGACATACTTACTGATGGACTACACACACACACACACACACACACACACACACACACACACACACACACACACACACATACACACACACACACACACACACACCCCATTTCCTACCAAGCTGCTTTTCTAAACTTCATTTCCAGAAATTCATTCTGAAAGATGCAATCAATTCTGAAACTCTTACCTCCTTAGATCATTTCCCACCACACCTGTAGGACTTATATCATACCCCTGAAGCCCATACCCCTGAGAGAAATGATTATTAATAACCAATGATTTGGAGAGATCCAAAGTTCCCCCTTTTTCTAAAGTCCTCATTTCAGAAGCTCAGTTTCTGAAGGTTGAACGAACTTTCTCCTCCACCTTGGTCAGACTCCACCCAGTTTTATAAGGAATCTCATCTAAGGTGAATTCCAGGCCATAGTGTTCCACTCAAGCAAGTTTAGGTGGAGGTACATCTTTTGTCTAGATTGCTTAAGGTGAGGGTAGTCTGGGTTTATAGACAATCTCTTTGTCCAAGAGTGACATGATATTGCTCTCTCGGCCTCTCATTGAAGTAAACTCACTTTTCATTGTGATATTCATTCTCTCATTGTTAACCAATTAGGAACATGACTGAATTATTGGTAGAATTGTGAACTGATCCAACTAGTCTGGAGAGCAATTTGGAACTATGCCCAAATGGCTATAAAACTGTGCATACCCTTTGACTGAGGATACGAGGTCTGTATCTCAAAGAGATCATAAAAAAGGGAAAAGGACCCACGTGTACGAAAATATTTACAGCAGCTCTTTTTGTGGCGGCCAAGAGCTGCAAATCAAGGAAATGCCCGTGAATTGGGGAATGACTGAACAAGTTCTGGAATAGGAATGTAATGGAATACTATTGTGCTGTAAGAAATGAGGAGCAGTCAGATTTCAGGAAAACTTGGAAGGATTTACATAAACTGATGTTGGGTGAAGTGAGCAGAACCAGGAGAACATTGTACACAGTAACAGCAGCACTGTGTGATGATTAGTTTTGATGGACTTGGCTCTTCTCAGCAATACAATGACCCAGGACAGTTCCACATGACTCATGATGGAAAATGTTATCCACATGCAGAGAAACAACCATAGAGTCTGAGCATAGCTCAAAGCAGACTGTTTTCACTTTTTTTTGCTTTTTTCTTTCTCACGGCTTTTCCCTTTTGTTCTGATTCTTCTTTCACAACATGACTGATGTGGAAATATGTTTACTATGATTGTAAATGTATGGCCTATATCGGATTGCTTGCCATCTTGGGGAGGGGGCTGGGCAGGGCAGGAAAGGAGGAAGGGAAAAAGGAAAAACAAAATAAGAATTTTTAAAAATTTTTTTAACCAATTAGGGTTGATTTTCATGCTCAGGAACATCCAGCCTTCCAAGGGCATATGCACTGTGAGTCCATGGCCTTGAAGGGGTCTTTGGTCAAAGAGAGACAGCCAAATGACTATTCCTTTTATTAATAAAATGCTAGCGTCATTAATAAAATGATTAATTCCCCAGAAACCATGTCTCTTGCCCTTTTTAAATGTCACGACCCCCTCCCCTGGCTTTTTCAACTCCTTTTAAAGTGATCCCTCCCCATTTGATTGTGTGGGCAGCACTGTCTTATGCCTTTCTTTTTATGCCCCTGCGTTTAGCACAGTGTTTGGCACATGGTATGTATTTAATAAATGTTTATTGACTCTGACGCTGACAGTATTCACATATTCTATGTGAGACAAAATCTCATTTACAGGTTTTTATAACTCATTCTTTGAGGGCGTTTCTGTGGTTTGGGGGGAGTCAGGGGAGACTGCCCAATTTACTGCTCTGCACCCACACATAGTCTGGAACAACGAACAGCTCCCAGTGTATTGCCGGGTACCAACTCTCCACTTGTCAGTTCACAGCTAGGTCTCCTAGCTCTCCATTCACCTTAGTATGTACCACTCACTGGCTCCCTCTTTCTCAAGATCATACTCCCTGAAATTCCCATTATCACAGACTTACTCATTTTCCTATCCTCTCTTCTTTTTCAGGAGCCACAGAATCAATCTTCTGACGCTTCCTCTCTCCACCTTCCATCGATCCCTGCAGCCAAACTGTCATCAAACTCTCCAAGAACTCAGTGCATTATACTACAAACTTTAACCCTCAATCCAAATGCAGACTCCCTCCTTCCACTCAACTGAGCAAACACCAGCCCTCAGACTAGGTAATTATACTTTAAACTATTCTCCTTTGACTCCTAGCCTAAGCATAGGGATTGTTTCATTCCATGTATTTGTGTACTTCAGGGTAACTATGTGGCACTATGTATGGGTAGGTTGCTGAGCCTGGAGTCAGGAAGACCTGAGTTCAAATCCTGCCTCAGACACATATTAGCTGTGTGACCTTAAGCAAGTTACTTAACCCTGTTTTCCTCAGTTTACTCATCTGTAAAATGACCTGAATGAAATGGTGAACCACTCCAGAGTCTTTGCTAGGAAAACCCCAAATGGATTCAGGAAGATTTGAAAATGACTGAACAATAACATTTGTGTCCTTAGCCCTAGGGCAGTATTATGGCACACAGTAGGCACTTTTAAAAAGAGTCATTGACTGGTGGACTTGTACAACAGGGTGGGAGTAGTGATCAAGGGGGTGCGGAGACAGTAGAACTCTGAGGCTTAGTCTCATTAGGACAGTGTCACCTGCGAACAGAAGCCATCAGACAGCCTTCCCACTAATTAGAAATCCTTTTTGGTTTGGACTTTATGCTAGCCATCTTCCATGACAAAGGGGTGATTGTACCTCCCTATTGGCACCTTGCTATAGGACAGCACTCAGCGAACCAGGGACAGAGTTCTCTCTCCAGTTACCTTTGTCTTGGGTGAGTTCAGAGCTTGCATAGGAATGAAAGTGTGGTAAGGCAGAAGAATGCTGGATTTCGAGTCAGATCACAGTTATTCTGCTTATCATTAATATTGCAACTTTGGGCAAGTCACTTCACTTCCCTGTGCCTCAGTTTCCTTATCTGTAAAATGGAGACATTGGACTAGAGGCTCTTTAAAATCACTTCCAGCTCTAAATCCATGATACTGAGATCTCGGTCCTTGTCCAAAAAAGAGCCTTCAAGCCTGCCATTTTGTTTTACCATGTAAAATGAGGCCTTAAAATCAGTAAACAGTAAATATAGTGGGATTCATTGAAACTTGTTGGTCAGCTATAACATAAAAAATGTAGACTGTTGTAGAAAATTGTCTGCAAAAGCCTGCCTACTCTGATCTCACCCTTTCATTCATTAGGTATGCCTTTTACGTGTGCCTAGAACATTCTCAAAACTCTTATAGAAATGATAAAGCAAGGATATGGATCATCAGCTGTGGATGTCTTCTCAGAGAGTTTTTCAGTTTTTTTGTAAAAATGAACTCTTTTGAAATCTTCCCCTATGTGATGTAGACTTTATGACTTTTTGACAATTTATGAAACGCTCTGATGCCCATCAAAGCTCAGAAACAGCCATGGGGTGATAGAGCTGGGAGGGGTTTTCGAGATCGTTTACTCCAAATCCCTCAGTTTACACAAGTGGGTATAAGGTCCCCAGGAGGAACAGTGACTTTACATAGCTCATAAAGGAAGATCTAGAATCCAAGTCTCCCGATTCCCAGCTTGGTGCCTACAGCGAGGCACTGGGTGCCTTTGAAACTGAGTTGCTTCTGGCACAGATTCCTACTCACTTGAATGTTTTCAGGTCCGGTCACTCTTTCCCATCTTCGTCTTCTTAAATGAAATGACTGCTTTCTCACTTGGTACATCAAGTACTGAGAGGGAAGAGGCCAAATGTGGTGACTCCACTAATGTTGCCAGTGAGAACAGATTAGAAAAATGTTGTTCTGTTTGTCGTTCTTCAGGTTCCATTGACAGATATTCTTTTTTTTGTCTTTTAAACATTTTTATGATTGATTTATAACATTCTTTTCTTTTTAAATTTTGAGTTCCAAATTCTCTCTCTTCTACCTCCCTCCCAACTGATATCAGTTATATACGTGACATCTTAGAAAACATATTTCTATATTAGTCATCTTTCCAAAAAAATAAAGTAAGAAAATTATACTTCAGTTTGCACTCAGAGTTCATCCATTCTCTCTCTGGAGGTGGATGGCGTTCTTTAAAAATCATGACTCCTTTGGAACTACACTGAGAGAGTTTTTTAAGGGTAAATAGGCTCTCCTCGACCTCTCACCCTCACTCTGAACTCAGTCGCTTTTTGGTGGGTTGGGATTTTGATTTGTTTTGTTCTGACTCGTGAAGTTTTGTGAATGAGCTTCTGTGTTAAACTCAGCTTGTTTTGGGGGGCCTTATCTCTCCCCCTTATAAGAAAATTATTTGCTGGGCACATGGTTTGGGGTCTTTTTGTAATGACGGGCTCCTTTATCATTTCCCAAAGAAGTTTAACTGATGCAAAACAGGTATTTACTCTTGTTAATTTTCCACTTTTTCAGTGTTGGCCTCTTGCCTGTGTTCCCGACAACTCAGGACTCACATGTACCAAGGATCCTGTCTTGGGATATCTCATTAACGTCACCTCTCTAGCTCATTTTTTGCTGTAATTTCTGCCATCTCACCCTCTGTACCTTGTGTGAAGGTATCACTCTCCTCAGACCCACTAGCCTACAATCCAGATTCTAGGATTATGGACAGCCCACGCTAACTTGGGCTGTTTCCCTCTATAAGGAGCTGAGTTATGTATGTGGCCTTTATTCCCTCAGGGCCAAAATAGTCAGAACATGAAGCCTGACAGGGATGCCTCTGGAATTCTGCTTTCTCTCCCATCTGAACAGAGAATCCTCTCAGGTTAGGGTGGAATTGGTTGGTGTTGTTCAGTCATTTCAGTCATGCCCGACTCTTTGTGATCCCATTTGGGGTCTTACTTGCCATCTCCTTCTCCAGTTCATTTTGCTGATGAGGAGACTAAGGCAAACAGGGTTAAGTGACTTGTCCAAAGTGATACATTTGGGCTTGGGACTTCCTGACTCTCGGTCTGGCACTCTGTCCACTGCACCACCTGATGCCCCCAGGATTGGCAGCCTTCCCCAGCTCACGTGCCTCTTCTTTGTACAGATTCTCCCCATGTAGTCCCTTATCTAGGACCAGTTACCCACTTATTGCGGGTGCAAAATCCTTCTTGGAGCCTGATTTCATCACACTCCTTCATCAATATCCTCTTGGTAGAGAGTTGGAATAACTCCTCTGTGACAAATATATAGAACAGTAAGTGGTTGTTATACATGTCACTATAGGGTCCTGTTTATTTTCTGGAGCTATTTTTTTGGTTCATTTTTATGAAAATTCAGTATTGTACATTCATATTACCAGCCAAATTTGTTTTCAGCAATTAAACCCATTAGAGTTAAATTGATCAATTTCAATGAATAAAATAAAACTTTTTTAAACTTGTCTTTTTTCCCCCGATTCTATGACTAAACGCAAACCTGCCTATCCCTCCAGTCCCATACCCCTGAATTCTACTCTTCCTTTATAGTAAATACGCATTGTCAGGCAAAGCACATCAATGCATCAGCCATGTCTGAGAATGCATATCTGGTTCTATGCCTCTAGTCTATCATCTCTCTTCCTTCTTTTGAAGTCACATTTGGTAGCTTCTTGGTCAGAGTTCTGAGGTCTTCCAGAGTCATTTCCCACATGTTATTGGGCTCAGAACCTAAATTATCCTACCTACATGTACAAAAATATTTGTAGTAGCTCTTTTTGTGGTAACAAAGAATTAGAAATTGAGGGGATGCACTTCAGTTGGGGAGTGGCTGTACAGGTTGTGATATATGAATGTAATGAAATACTATTGTCCTATAAGAAATGATGAGCAAGTGGACTTCAGAAAAACCTGGAAAGATTTATATGAACTGATGCTGAGTGAAGTGAAAAGAATCAGGAGAACATCATACACAGTAACAGCAACATTGTGGGATGATCAACTATAATAGATTTAGCTCTTATCAGCAGTACAATAATCCAAGACAATTCCAAAAGACTCATGATGGAAAATGCTATCCACGTCCAGAGAACTATGGAGTCTGAGCACAGATCAAAGCATATTATTTTCACTGTTTTTTGTTTGTTTGTTTGTTTTGTATGGTTTTTCCTTTTTGTTCTGTTCTTCTTTTACAACATGACTGAAGTGGAAATATGTTTAATATGATTGTACATGTATAACCTATATCAGATTGCTTGCTGTCTTGGGGAAGGGGAGGGAGGGATAAAAATGTGGAACTCAAAATCTTATTAAAAAACTACCATTACATGTCCTTGAAAAAAGATAAAATACTATTTACAAAAAAAAAAGTTTTTGTCTTAATTGTGCTAATTTTTCTCTGCATCAGTTCATGCAAGTTTCTCCATATTTCTCTAAATCAAGAATATTCTTTATTTCTTATGGCACAATAGTTTTACATGCATTACATCCCCATATCACAGTTTGTTCAATTTTGTTTCTAATTCTTTGCTAGAATAAAAAGTACTGCTCTAAACAAAGGCTCCATCCCTTTAACTTGTTACGCTAGACACATCCTCTCTCTTGGCATTTGTGATCCCAATTACTACATAAGCGATAGATTAAGAATTATTGCTCTACAGTGTTGTCCCCTCTCATCAAATTAAATTTAATTCAGTGTCAGGCATTGTGCTAGGTGTTGAGTACAAAGACAAAAATGGAAACTACTTCTGTCCTCAAGGAGCTTACATTCCACTTAGAGGAAATAACATGTACAAAGATAATTATATTATAAAGTAATTACAGGGCTGAGGAGAGTACTAATCACTTGGGGGATCAGGATGTAGATAGAAATGTAAAGAAAATGCTAACTAACTGTTTCTTGGGGGAGTAGATGCTATAAAAGGCACAATAAAAGACAAATGCATAATTTTTTTGAGGGGGGAAGGCAAGGCAATTGGGGTTAAGTGATGTGTCCAAGCTCACACAACTAGTAAGTATGTCAAGTGTCTGAGGCCCAATTTGAACTCAGTTCCTCCTGACTCCAGGGCCAGTGCTCTATTCACTGGACCACCTAGCTGCCCCAAATGCATCATTTTTGATACATGAAAATAAATAGGAAGCAATCTGATTAGCCATGTCATCCTCAAACACACAGAAAAACTATTCTCATGAGGTGGCTAGGTGGCACAGGGAGTAGAGCACCAACCCTGGAGTCAGGAGGACCTGAGTTCTACTCTGTTCTCAGACACTGAACACCTACTAGCCGTGTGACCTCGGGCAAGTCACTTGATCCCAATAGCCCTGCCTTCTCCCCTCGCAAAAGAACAAAAAAAAGAAAAGAAAAATTATTCTCTTATGATACTGCTGAGACCTAAACATCCTACTCACCTGCCTTTTTTAGCAGAGCTGCTCCCCTCCACTGATCTTCTCCCTTTGTGTATAGCCCAATACTTAGCAAACTCACACCACCTCCTTATTCTTCTAATACCCTGAAATACTGAATCCCTAACTGCTAAGAGGAAATCCTCCTACCCAGCCGCTGCTGCCCTTCTCGTCCCCATCCACCTCAAGACTACCGTATGATATCTGACTCCATTCCTCTGCCCAGTCCACTGTATCCTCTGGAGCACCCACTGTGTAAAGAACACATCTCCCTTCATTTTAGGCCTCCTCCTCTGTGACAATAGCACAGCATAGTTATACTGACCTCCGTCTTCTATCCCCAGGGCAAAGGGAGCAGGGAGAGTGCCTGGAACACTTTTCCCTGCTCACCTTTGCCTTTTGGAATCACTGATTTCCTTAAAAACTCAACTCAAAGCTAAAACTCATACATTGTGCATATATTCTATACGTAATTAGATCTGTACATGTCATTTCCTAGGTTACAATGCAAGCTCTTTGAGGGCAGGGGTCGTCTCCCTTTTGCCTTTGTGTCTCTTATGCTTGGCCCAACGCCTGGCACATAGAAGATGTTTGATAAATGCTTATTGACTGATTGATCAACTGATTGACTGCTACTGATTTTTAATTGCAGCATCCACAATGCATGTTCCTCAGAGAGTTACTAAAAAATTATGCCCAGAACAAGGGAAATTCCAAGACGACCCCTGTAAGGAGCAGTGTCTGTTCAGTGAAGCCCCAGTTCTCACTCTCTAGAGATGAAGAATCATCCGAAGAGCCACCAGTTTAATCCTAATCTCTCTGGGATGTCACAAACCCCCTGGACACAGAAATCTGGCACCAGCACACTTTCTGCCCACCCTGTTCTAAGGACTGGAAACAACCTGGGGATTATAGGGTTGTGGGTTTGGAGCTGAAAAGGTTTGTTTTAAATAAACATTTTCCTTTAAAAAAAGAGAGAGAGAGAGAGAGAGAAAGAAAAGAAAAAAAGAAAAGGGTGAGGTAGAAGCTGAAAGAAAAGAAAGTTGGTCAGGGTTTAGGTTACAAAGTTACCGAGACATAAAGCACTCTTTCCCCAGAGGGAGCTGACCACATTTCCATCTTGTTAGTTCTCTCCCCAGGCTTCCTCTGTTCCTCACCCATCACCAAGGGGAGAAGATAATTCCAACCCTGCCAGGCTCAGGAATACACTGGGTCATTATTCGTTGTGTCCTACTTTTCAGTTCCAAAGAATACATTTTAGGTACGAGAGATCGCCAAGTCCAAATCCCCAGGGAAGGCACAGAGCCGAGCTAGCATTCGTTCAGATCAGTCTCCTGAACAGTTGCCTTATCTTTGAATCGATGTGCACTTTTCTTTCTCAGTTTTTCCCTCTCAGCAAAATAGATGAGGAATAGAAGACTTTCTCCTATTTAGGAGAGAAAAACCAGTAAGATTAGATACCTACAGAAGCTGGATCTCAGCATCCTTGGTTTTTTTTTTAATGTGGAAAATGTTTTCTTTGAATCTGCATTTCATTTTGAGGTGGAAGTGGGTGTCAACAGTGGAGGTGCCAAAACTGTAAATTCAACTCTTTCTATCAAAAGGTATTTTTAAAGGGTCAAAAAGAGAACTGTGGGAGAAATTCAGCTTTTAATGAGTTTTCACACTTGCCTGACCTCCAAGCGTTTCCAAGTAGGATGACTTGCCCTTCTGATGACATTCTCACTGCCACTGCCCCCCGCATCATAGATGTGCTGGGAAAAAAGGTTCTCTTTTCAAGATGAAAAGGGGAGCTTGAAAAGTAAATGTTATAAAAATAAGAAAAGCTTACGGTGTTTTCATTGGATTTGACCCAATCGTGAGGCAGAATGAATTACCTCCTCTTGTGTTGTTGTTAAAGCTTTGTTAAGGTAAGGATGCATCTTGAGACACAGAGAGAAGTGTGGGCCTTCTCCATAAACATTAATGGAGAAATAAGCTGAAGAAGAGGAGCCCTAACAAAGCTATGGTTCCAACCTATAAGGATTGTAGATCCCAGACTTAGAGCTGGGAGGGACCTCAATGGACAGATCTTCTCATTTTAAGGGATGGTGTGGCACGGTGTATAGGGTACTGGACCCAAAGCCAGGAACACCTGGGTTCAAACCCTAGGTCACTTACTTGATGATGAGCTTGGGAAAGTTGCTTAATATCTTGTTGTCTCATTTCCTCATCTCTAAAATGAGTGAGCTGGATTCCTTGGCCTTTAAGTAAGCACCTTCCAAATCAATTTTCTTATGAAACTGATTCCCAGAGATGTTAAATGACTTAGTAAAAAAAAAAAAATTGTAACGGGAGCTACCCTATTACTAGCTAAGTGGTACGGTAAATAGAAAGCACTACACATGGAATCAGGAAGACCTAAATTCAAATCCTGCCTCAGCCACTTAAAGGTAAAATGTAAATATATGTCTGACTCAATTTCTTCATCTCTAAAATGGGAATAGTAAAATATATACGTACATAGTAATAATAATAATAATAATGACAATTATTATTATTATTACTTACATGCAACTGGGAAATAAGATATACAGGCATTGGGGTAGGGGGATCCATCCTGCCCCACTGGAAAGTCAGAGGGGCAATGGGGGAGGACATAGGAAAGAGCAGATTGGGGGAGGGGGTACACAGTGGGATTACTGTTCTGGGGTGGTGGGTAGGGGAAAGATGGGGAGAAAATTTGTAACTCAAAATCTTGTGGAAATGATGTAAATTAAAAATAAACCAAAGTTAATTTAACAAAATAAGAAAAAAAAAGAAAATGGGAATAATAGGGCCTACTTCCTGGGGTGGTTGTGAAGCTTAAGTGAAATACTGTTTGTAAAATGCCTTACAAACCTTAATGCTCTGTAGAAATGCTCGCTGTTGTTGTTATTACTTACCAACTGCTATTTAATAAAATTCTAATTTTTTTAAAAGGTTCCTGAATTCAAAGGGACAAAGCAGTCATCTTGTATTCTTTCAATCTGGAAACGCTTGAAAAGCAGCGCTCTTCCGTTTGCCCTTACAGTGTAGGGCGGCGTGGGACAGTACAGAGCAGAGGGATGGAGGGCTCGGCTTGGAGTCATGCATCCCTCCTCTGACACCCGTCACGTTTCTGTGTGTTCATGCTCGTGATGACCTGCTCTACGTTTCTGTTTCCTCAGCCGCAAAGTGCTTGTGATGATGCCGAGAGTATCTGTCACACAGGGATGTTCTGAGGCTCCAAGGAGATAATATGTCTAAAGTCCTTTGTAAGCCTTCAAGAGCTTTTTGTTAGTATTTCTTTATATTATCACTATTATACAGAGAAAACATTATTTATTCATTGTATAGGAAGCATGTTTGTTTCTTTACTACTGAATCATGATTTTGGAGGTGACAGAAATCATTATGAATGGCTTATGCATGTATGGATTCATGGGACCCTTTCAGTTACTCCAAAACCTCCCATTGGTCCTGAAATTGGAAAACACTGAACTCGGGGAACAGGGAAAACCAGAAATATTATGAAAAAATAATTTGGGAATGAAGACAAGAGAACAGAAAAAAGGATAAGTAAAAGAAATAGAAGGAAGGCAGGAAAGAGATGGTTTAGGGGGTTCCTTATGGAGGATAGAAGAGTAGGCAGTCAGCAATAACTAGGTAGCATTCAGTGGGACTAACGATACCACCAACAGTATCTGACATGAACGTGGGATATGAGCAGACAAATTTTGAAAAAGAAACACAAATTATGCGATCCCTTGAAAGGTCATTCAACTTAATGATAAAAAATGGTTTTGAGATACTCCCTCATGCCAATCAAATTGGCGAAAATGGGCTAAAACAAACAAACAAATCTATGCTGGTAGAGCTGTGGAACAACAAACACTCTAATTCTCTGTGGGGAAATGGGTATTATAAGGGATTTTCCCAAAATCTTAATGCAGTAACTGTAACTGTAATATTCTAACTTCCTTATAGGTCCCACTGAACAGCAGGCCCACTGCACCTACATTGTTGGTGGAACTGTCATTGGTACAATCTTTTTAGAAAGCAATATGACAATATACACACTTCTGATACTTTGATATAGCAATGAATCTATGACCTCACTAATGCCAGTATTCCCTTCAGCTATGTAGACCTCAACCTATTCATGACTCTTTATCTTGAATGCTAAGAAGGTAGCTCTTATCTTGCAAGTAGGGTGATTTGTTCCTGGTCTTCTATAAATCCTAATTAGGTAGTCTACTCAAAACACTGAGGGACTTCCTTTAGAGCTCTTAATATTATATAGATATCAGTGGAGCATACAGGCTCTCCATTGTTCTTGCTGCATGACTGGTCTACATCCTCTTCTAGTTTTCCACAATTTTGTTGACACATTCGATGCCATTTTGGATGCGTGTTTCCTCTTTGGTCATTTGTTACAGTCTACTAATTTAAACCATGTGCCTTTCCATTGGGTGGATATATGGAGGCTGCACTATTTCATGATTCACCATCATGTAGCATCACCAAAAGAATATTTGTGTTAAAGAGAAGAACTTTTGTTTCAGGGAGAAACTTGAGGTCATTAAAATGCTAAACAATTTCCCAAAAACAATTTAGCTCATTCTTTTCTTCCTACCTAACTCTGGACCTATTTCAGTGTTTGTCCCAGATTCTTTTTTATAGCTAACTAACAAAGTAGTGGAACTAGGCGGTACACAAGATAGAGCACTGGACTTGGAATCAGAAAGACTGATCTTCATGAGTTCAAATTCAGCCTCAGATACTTACTAGTTGTGTGATCCTGGGCAAGTCACTTAACCCTATTTGCCTCATTTCCTCATTTGTCAAATGAGCTGGAGAAGGAAATGGCAAACCACTTCAGTACCTTTGCAAGAAAACTCCAAAAGGAAGGATGGCTAGGTGGTACAGTGAATAAGCACTCTGGAAGGGACCGAAGTTAAAATCTGGCCTCAGACACTTAACACTTACTAGCTGTGTGACCTTGGACAAGTCACTTAACCTCAATTGCCCTGCCTTCTGTCCCCCCCCTCAAAAAAAAGGAGTCATGAAGGGTTGGGTACAACTGAAAAATGACTGCACAATAAGAAACAATGCAGCATTCCCTGCCTTTTTCAGGCAGGTGTGAGAACGTAACGTTGGGGCACCATAAAGATATCAAACACACGTCTACCACATTCCTCTGTAGCCTGAACCAAATTAAAATGTAATTGGGAAATATTTAACAAAATAAATAAAAATACAATAGAACGTAGATATTGTTAATCCATGATTCTCTAAGTCAGTGTGCAGGTGGAAAGGACCCTTATGTACTCCCTGCTTCTGTTTGAATTTGATGCCACTGCTATAGGGTATAATTGTGAAAGTCTACAGGTTTTCTTCTCATACATCAAGGATGTCCTTCATCAGCTATTATCGCCATGTACTATAAAGATCTTTTAGAGGTGGGAAAATTAGCATGTGATTTGGTAGCTATTGATTTTTCTGTTGGTCATCTTTTTGTGTAATTATGTCCATGATATTTATAAGCATTTGCTCTCTTCAAATATATTAAAGATCAATTTTTCAGTGTCCTTAATATGTCACCTTCAGTGAAGATCTTTTCTATATATACTCCATGTGTTCTAACTGCCTTTCCTACCTTTCTTTACCCTGTTGATCCTCTTCCTTACGTAGCATATTGGGGTACTGTGAATGCAAATGTGGGGTCTCCATTGGCACTGGTGAAGGAAAAAAGCTTATTATAAAAACTTTTACAGTTTTCCCCATTCTTCCTTCACGTGCTTGTTGCTCTCCTTCCTGTTTCAATTTTAAATATTCTTAGGATAGTCTGATTTAATTGGGTCTCTTGATGAAAATCAAAATATAATAATTGAGTACATTTTTAATGAAATCCAGATCTACTAATGAGAAGAATGGAATTCTTTTGGGGAGTTTAACATTTCACTTAGTGGGAGTTCAAAGTTAGTGTGCCATATCATCGAAATCAACTGCAAATATTCATCTTCTAATGCTGATCTGTAATGAGATTTTATGTATTTCATTTTTGACAATGTCTCTAACACAGAGAGATATTGCTAAATACTGATAGCAATATATAGGCATATCATTTTAATTGAACTAGAAGACTACTAACCTTATTTTCTCTGGACACATTTCTTCTGCAGCTACAATCAAATTTGATTTAATTAACTCCTCTCTCTCTCTCTCTCTCTCTCTCTCTCTCTCTCTCTCTCTCTCTCTCTCTCTCTCTCCCCTCTCTCTGTCTCTCTGTCTCTCTCTCTGTCTCTCTCTCTCTCTCTCTCTCTCTCTCCTCTCTGTCTCTCTCTCTCTCTGTCTCTGTCTCTCTCTCTGTCTCTCTGTCTCTCACACATTATTTTCAGCCCGCTCCTGCTGCTGCTGCCGCTGCTAAAACGACTCTTGTTCTGACAGACACTGTCTCTGGTGAGACTGGAGAAGTAAAAGGTAAGGGGCAAAGTGGCCAAAGTGCAAGACTTTTTATTGTGGATATTTACTCATGAAGCTGGAGCACTGAAATAAAAACAGAAGGAACCAGCAATCCTCTCCTTCCCCTAGATACGTTCTTTTATTAATTTCGTTATTCGGCTAAAGACTAGATCGGACTCTTCTAACCTTGTTTCTCACAAACCTGTGGTGGACCCTGCCTCGGGTTTCCTTATGTACCTTTTCTCACAGCAGACATGGGGGGAGAGGGGGGTGGGTCTCCTAGTGCAAGCCTGAGCTACTAACTTCCCTCATTGTTAGTTTTCTCTTTCTAACTGGAAGCAAGATCACACAACATTCACGTGTTTTGTGCTGTTGTTGCTTGTCCTTTGCTCTCGAAGAGAACCATGACGTCAGGAAGGTGGTGCCATGACATGCAAGTGAATTGGAATTAAGTGGGAGAGGATTATGCAGAGTCACCAGCTCACTCTCCTCTGGAGCCTGACGGCACTTTCAAGATCAGAATTACTACTAACTCGGACTTTTAAATCTTCCTCATGAGCCACATTTTCAACTTCTAGTAGTAAAGAGTTAGTTAACCAGGGCAATGAGAGGTTAAGTGACTTGCCCAGGGTCACATGGCCAGTTTGTGTCAGAGACTGAACTGTGAACCCAGGTCTTTCCAGCTCAAGGCTAGTTCTCGAACCACCGCTCCATAGTGACTCCCCAGGCTGCTGCTGTAGCCTCCTGACTAGTCTGGGGCTGTCTCATAGGGGGGACGGAGTTCCAGTCTAACTACTGCGTGTTTTTCTGCTCTTTATTTATTCCCTAGGAATTGCCAACAGAAAGTGACTCTCAAGATTAACAGAAGAACATGGGAGTCTAGGAACCTGGACTTCCTGAGATATCAGTGGTGTGGGGAAGCCCCTATGTTGTGGTTTTTTGTTTGTCTCTTTTTAACCTGTACAGCTTATCGTCCTAGAGAGCTCCTGTGGGACACTTGTCCAGGATTGCACGAATGGGAAATGAAAGAGGCAGAACTTGAACTCAGGTTTTCCAAACTATGCCGTGTTTACTTCTCAATCGAACTGTCGATGCGCTATACAGACTGGAATAGCCATATTTGCCGTAGCAATTGAGGACTTGCCTAGCCTAGTGAGTAGAGAAAGAAACTGATTAATGTTGAATTATAGATTCAACAAGTAGTAATTTGTAAGATCAGTAACTCATATGCATCCACATGATCAGGAAAGAGAATCAATCTGCAGAATTACTGTGGATATTTTCTGTGAAAACAGCTACCCCTGGTGCCCACAGATGGAATTACCAAAACAGGAGCCCCTTGACTAACCCTTCCAGAGTGTAACTTTGGGTCTCTTTTCCCCTCATGAATGCAGACACTTTCCATTGCCCTTAACAGCAGTTACACATGAATGGAAAAGGACATATCCTTTGGGACAGTAAGGTGACTGTATATGCAAATGTGTCACAAATGGTTGTTTGAGGATAATTGTATAGCGTCGATTGCAATTATAAAAGGAAAATAACCTTTCTCCATGCATTCTTCACTGTCTCTGAATTAATCAAATCTTGGGCACATTTTCTATATTTCTATAAACATGTACAAATGATTTCAAAAAGAAAATTCATTCAGTCAACTAATATCAAATTGTTGTTTCAAGATCAGATAGTATAATTGTGCTATAAGAAATGGGAAGGAGATGGACTTCATAATTACCTGGAGAGGCTTATACGGACTGATGCTAAGTGAGAAGAGCAGAACCAGGCAAAAACTGTACACAGTCACAGACACATCGTACATATGATGATCAACCTTGATAAACTGGACTATCCTCAACAAC
>CM053587.1:763861-778099 GCA_028646515.1 Pseudochirops corinnae
CAATGACAGAAACATCGTATGTGTGATGACCAACCTTGACGAACTGGACTCTTCTCAGCAACACACAGCTATAAGACAACTCTACAAGTCTCAGGATGGAAAGAGATATCTACATTCAGAGTAAGATCTAGAAAGACTAGAGTTTAAATGGAGATTGAAGCAATACATGCTATCGTTCTTTTTCATGTTTGGCTTTGTTTCTTTTTTCCCATTGTTCACTCATTGGTTACAACCTTCTATACAACCAGACTGTTGTACAATGTGAAAGTATTTGCAGATCCTATACCTGACTGCACGCCACCATGGGGGGTGGGGGGGAAGGGAGGGGAGAAAATCTGAAACTCAAGTGATTCTGGAACTGAATCTTGTAAACTAAAAGTAAATAAACAAGTCATTGAAAAAAAAAAGTCATCTTTGCCAATCTGGCGGCTAAGAGGTAAAACTGAAGTTGCTTTCATTTGCATCTCTCTAACTATTAGTGATTTGCACATCTTTCCATACAGTTATTGAGAACTTAGATTTCTTCCTTCGGGAAGTGCCTGTTTATATACTTTGATGATTCATTTGTCTATTGGGGAACGGCTAACATTCTTGCCTATTTTGCTTATCAGCATTAAACCAGAGAAACTTGTTGCAAAGACTTTTTTTTCCCAGTTAATTGTTTCCCTTCTAATTTTAACTACGTCGATCTTGTTTTATGCAGAAACTTCTCAATTTACATAATCAAAACCGTCCATTTTCTCTTTTATAACCCTCTTCTGCTATGCACACCTGTGAATGGCACTTTCCTCCTCATTCCCCTGGTTTGCTTATGTGACCTGTAACATCTGAGTCATCGACCCACAGGCGATCACTGCTCCATGTGCTGCGAGACGACGATCTAAACCAGATTTCTGCCAGGCCACTCTCCAATCGTCCCAGGGGTTTGTGCTGGATAGCGAGCGCCATCCTGACAGCTGCAGTCTTGGAATGTCCTGGGCACTGTAAGTGATGACGCTCATTTGCTTCTTTATTTGATGTCCCTAAACTGTTCCGTCCAGAATTGTTTCCTTTTCTACTCAAAACCACCCAGCTTTGTGATTACTGTATAGTACAGCTTGAGCCCTAACACTGTCGGCTTTTTCCTTCCCACTTCTCATTATTTTATCTAACTCACTCAAGTAATTCCTTGCTAGTATGATTGATATTAGTACTAAATAACCTAATTTAGATAGAAGCCTTATTTTTATCACACCAGTTTGGACTCTCCATAAGCAACAAACGCCTCTCCATGTATGGAGGTCTGTAGAAATCTAGTGTAGTTGTATTAATGCATGTGTATCTTGAAGCTGTACCCATTACATGTATCTGGGTAGCTCAACCACATTACACCCTGAAAAACTATAGAGAACTTGCCCCCATCCAGCTTTTGTTTATGCAAATTTGTATTATTAGAAGTTAAAATAGTTTAGCATTATTATGAAAAATGGCTTTGACCTGAAGGACTCCCTGCTCTGGGCTTCTTCATGTAAACCACACAATAAGCAGCAAAAAGTGTCATGTTTTTCATGTCTATGATTTATTTCCTCAACCTGTTTTCTTGTTTACTTGAGTTGTTTACTGTAGGGTAGCTGCTACAGCTAGAAATTCTATGATTCTGTAAAATAAAAATGGTGATAACGAACACCCTTGCTTTACCTCTCAGCTTTCTGGAAAGGCCTCCAACATTTCTATATTACGTACAAGGATTGCTCTGGATTCCAGATCGATGTTATTTGCCACGTTAAGGAAAACACAATTGTTCCTATGTTTTCTGGTGTTTTTCTAACTAAGAGGTGTAGGACTCTGTCAAGGCTTTTCAGTGTTCATAGTTATAATCTTGGAGATTTGATTGTTTCTCGTTATTAATACGACCTATTAGGTTTAGAGTCTTCTCAATACTGAAACAACCTTGCATTCCACCATAAATCTGAGCTAGTCACAGTGTGCAATCTTTCTGATATTTTCTTGTAGCTCTTTGTCAAAATTTCACTCAAACTTTCTGCATCATGTTTCACTAGGGATAACACTCTACATTTTTCTTTGTTTAATTTATCTGTTTCTGGTTTGGTTACTGTGATCCCAGCTGAATCACTGAAGGAATTTTTTTGCAAACTGTTTATGTCACACTGGAATTAACTGTTTTCTGAATGCTTGCTTCAATTCTTTGCACACCAGCTGATGCTGGAGCGCTGCTGTGGTTGTTCATTTTTGGTTCATTTATGATTTATTCAATGTCGCTTTCTGAGATTAGGCAATTTAAATTCTCTATTCTGTTAATTTGATTGTTTTGTTTTATTCTTTTATAAATATTCCACAATTTCATCTAAATGATCACTTCTGTTGGTATATAATCAGACAAAATAGCTTTCTTAAAGAAGTTTGTGAAAATGAATGTCCTTTAGTTTCAAATTTACTCTCAATCTCCCTTGGGGTAAATCACATAATCTTGCTCCATCTGAGTTTCTTCATCTGTAATATGCAGATATTACTTTACTGGGTAAAGGAAATAATTCAAAATACCTTTAAAGTACAAATTTCTTAATTTTTTAATTATCCAGAAGGGCTAAAAAAGGCATTCCAAGAAAGGTATTACATAACAATTAAAAGGGGGTTTTAAAAAATTATGTACGATGCATGAATATTCTGCTCTACCGATATTTTTCATTCTTACATGTATAAAATGTGGGCGAAAAGGCAAACGTGGTACAAATTCACTTTGCGTTGAAAATGTCTCCTATTACATGTCTTCTGGAGCCAAAATTATTTTCAGAATCTTAAACAATTATGATACAAAAATCAGGGAAAGGCACTCGTCCTGTGGTTTCACTGGCAAAGGAAGCTCAGGTAGCACTCTTTCTGCCAGTGCAGGCCAACACTTCTACAGCTCGAGTCCTGTGAAGGTTAAGGGACTTCCCCAAGGTCACACAGCCACTAAGGGCACAGCCTGGACCTGACTCCGGGTCTCCCCAGGGTTGAAGTTGGCTCTCTATCTGTTAGACACAAAGGGTTCAGTCTGCAAAATTACAAACGGAAAAAGCACTGTGTTCACAAGTTTAAGAGAGGAAATGAAGAATTCAGGCTGAAATTTATTTGCTTTTATTTTGGTACTACCATTTCCAGGCCTCTCTCCCCCTTATTTATCAGTATAATTAATAATAATAATAATAATAATAATAATAATAATAATAATAATAATAATAATAATAGTTAACATTTATATTGCACTTATTACGGGGCAGGCCTTGTGCTAAGCACTTGGCAATTATTATCTCACAAGATTCTTAACCCCGAGAGGCAGGGGCTGTCATTACCCCTATTTTACTTTTATTTGTTTTTTATTTTTTGCTTTTTTTTTATAGGGGTGAGGGTAGGGCAGTTGGGGTTAAGTGACTTGCCCAAGGTCACGTGGTTAGTAAGTGTTAAGTAAATGAGGCCAGATTTGAACTCGGGTCCTCCTGACTCCAGAGCCGGTGCTCTACTCACTGTACCACCTGGCTGCCCTGATTATCCCCATTTTAGAAAAGAAGCAACTGAGACAAACTGACTCCAGGGCTGATGCTCCATCTCCTCTGCCATCCAACTGCCCCACAGGTTATTCCCTACTCCCAAGCCCGCCGGCGGTACTCTACCATCTTTAAAATAAAACAGGGTCTCTTCAGTCCAGCACCGAAGACCCCCCACCGTATGGCCCCAACCCACTTCCGTCCTCCCTTATCTCCTACGGCACGGTCCTTTCTGACCAGCTGTAGTTCTGAGTCCTCGCCTGTAGTCATTACAAAGCCTGATCCTGATCCACTAAGCCAGAATCCGGGCTCTGCCTGACTCCCGGCTCCCATTTCTCGTTACTTTCTCAGTTCTCAAATGATCTCGTCCTTAGCCACGTACAGAAATACACACATGCACACGCGTATGCACATCCCAGCAGGATCTATGTCTGTTGAGCGCTGGGGTTACATTGTTTCTACCTTTACCGCCCCAGTTCCCAGGGTCGTGGGTGCTAGAAATCCATTTATAAAACAGACGGCACGTTGCTGCCAGATTAGTCTTCCTAAAAAAAAAAAAAAATACATTTTTATGATGTCACTTCTCTATTAAAAAATCTGCCACAGTTCCCCACTCTCTATCACATCAGGCTTCAACTCTTCAACTGAGCAGTTAAAAAGAGCCACATTCTGCCTCCACTTTTCTATCCTTCCACTACTAGAAACACCAGCTTTTCTAGTAGGCCAGTCTCCTCACATGCAGCTTCATCAGTTTCTATTTCTCTAATCTTGGCTCCCATGGCCTAGAATGCTGTCCTCCACCCCTTCCAAAAAACCTGCAGTTATTCCTCAAAGAGTTAATATTGAATCATCAAAGCTTCATTATTTACTACCCTATTAAAGCCTGGCCTCCTTTATATTTCTTAAGTTTAAGCCACACTGAGCTTTTCCCTTTGTAACTGCTATTTTCTGTAGAGTAAGACTCACATTTTAATATAATACTCTATTTTTCTGAAGGTGTAGTATAGCACTTTAGACACTACAAAGTACTGTACAGATCTAAGTGTTCACGGTCATGTATTTTCCCCTAAGGAAAGCAGGAGTCCCACAAGAGAAGGGCCTCTGCTCCTCCTTGCTTCATCTCTGTCCTCCAGACTGCTTGGGAACGTGTAGGGGATATTCAGCTCGAGTCCTGTTCTAGCCACGTCATCCTGTTACAGAAGTGACTTCAACTTCTCAGGGACTTTCCCAAAAGAAGACGAGATCTGGCAAGCGCCAGAGTAAAGGACTTTGAGGTCAGCCAGCCCAAATGCAGAGGGGCTCACCGACACATTGGCCAAAGGGTGATGGACTGTGTAGCTACTGCAACTCATGAAGAGCACCCACTAAAGCTACGTGGTACTTCACAGGAAGTACGAATCTAACAAAAACATATATACTAGAAATGCTGAAATATTTAAGTGATAAATTTTCACCATTACCTAGGTCATCATATGCAACCAATGTATTCAAAATGTTATGATATCTCCGCAAACAACTATTCAACTTAAATCTCAATTAAACCTAACTGGAAAAATGACCTCTTAGTATCCCAAAAGCATACCCATCATATCAGGAAACTACTTAGTTCTGGGGCACAGGTCCCAGAAGTCTTAATGCTATTTTTAAAAATGAATCATTTGAAATGTTTTTCTCCTTACTAGCTAACTCAAATCTCATTCTACATTGCCTTAAAGAGTTTTCTGGAGTTTTCCCCTCTGGGGAAAGGAGAAGGAAGGTAAGATTGGAGACCAGTGTAGGAAAAGAGTTTTAGTGGTTTCTCTTCTGTTTTTAAGAGCTTCACAGAATTCATTCATAAGCAAACCCTCTCTTTAGAAGGCAGCTGCAGAGACAACTTTTAGAGCTAAATTATAAACTCCAGAATAACTCAGGCTTTATAACGACTACACGAGAGGACTCAGAACGACAGCTGTGCAAGAAGCCAGCACTATAATCACTCACTATTGGAGAAAGATTTTTGCTACAGTTATGGCAAAAAAGCATAACAGTATTAAATCACAGAAGGTTGCAAAACACTAAATTTGTTCTTGTTTTGCTATAAGAACCAATCGATCTTGACCACAAGAGGCCGATGCACCGAATGGCCGCAGGTGCTCGGAGAAAGCTTTCTTTCCCTGAAACCACTCTGTGACCAGAAATGGGAGCACTGACGGCTCCGTGACTCCAGCACTCTCAGACCAGTTACCTTCCTTCAATGTTACCACACTCCTGGCTGTAAAACTAATCATAGCAGGGCCACATTAGGCTGCAGGAGCACAGGCAGATCTGTTTAATTAGCTTATCAATACTAGGACATCAAACTTCATGAGTTATTGACTAAAACCTTTGATTATTTTTGTGCTATAATGACTGATTTCTTACTGGGTCACTTTTGGTATATTTTGACACCTAATGACATATGACGAACAGCCAACTGAGCCTAGGGCAGCAGCACTTAGAAAAATGAAATTTATAGAGCACGCTTTGGTGACAATGAAACGGCTTTCAATTCTCCGAAGATAAATCAAAAGTCTCTACCAGTTTTCCTTTAATGTCAGAAGATTAAACATGGCTCAAGGAATAAAAATTATAAGTTTTTTGGGGGCAAGAAAGCTGAGATATGAAACAGGAAAAGAACATTAGTAATTATGCTTACTGGGATAACACCAGCTACAGAACACTACATTATATATGAAAATTTGCACCACGAAAGAAAAGATGTTACTGATTACTTCCAACTCTGACAGTCTTTAAAGTTACCGCTTCTGTTCTTAAAACTACATTACTGATCAATGATATTTCTACTCCTTCTAAAGTCAAGAGGCCTTATAGAAACAGCAGCACCCAGGTTTCAGTCATCCAATGTGGCATCAGCATATAATTTCTTATCTGGAACAAAGTTTACTACAAGCGACTAAGCAATTCATTGCCATCCTTAGCCCCCTTCTCCCATAGTGATAAAAATTGAGGAACATTTTTTGGTTTATATAAACCAATCTGTTCTTTTTAAGAAGAAGTTACATTCGAAACACAAGTTTAAAAACTTCAGTGAAATGCCAGGTTGATAAGGATAAACTTCATAATGAATTCTTAAAAGAGCAGAAAAGCACAGGATTCAAAACTATCAACTATAAGGAAATATATTAAGAAAAAAAATAAACCAAATTATACACACTAGAGAGAATCTGATTTATCAATTACACTCAAGGGGATGTGCCAAACTTAAAAAATTAACACTCTAATCTGAAAAGACAAAAACTGGGAGGAGGGAGGACGGGGGAGGGGGACAGAGACGACCTGAAAAGGGCACACAGGGAGGGCTGCTGATCATGTTCAAAGTCTATAAAATTCCTAAAGGTATGGATGGTCAAGGTGAACACAGACATTTCATTAAAATCTGTTGTACTACTAAGGAAAAAGCCACTGGAACTTGAAAGGTAAGTTTAAGACAAATAAAAGGCAGTATTACTTTTCAACAAGAGGTGGCACGGATGAGAAAACATAAATAATAAGGTTTTAACCAAATAAATAAACATATATTAAAACCTGGCATTAAGAAAAATATGTATTCTTTGGGATATCAATTGACCTTTGAAAGTTGACATGATCACGAGCAATTCTTAGACACACAAGTGGGTAGATTATCAGGCTGATTAGATACGGCGTTTCTTAATTCTATCACCTCTAAGGGACAGACTAGACTCACGAGAGATGCCAACCGTTTTTAGTAAATTTAGAAACACATAACAGTAACAAAAGCTCTCCAGATACACAGCTAAAGGCTGTCCCTGGTGGCGAACTGGAACCCCAACTATTAATGACTTACTATAATACATGAAGGATAAAAGGTATTAATCGCTCAATTCTTCATATGTTGAGTAGAAGATGCCTCTCTAGGGGGGAAACGGTCTCATGAATTCTGAGTAAAGCACAGAGAGACAGACAGATAAAAAGGCAATGTCACCTTTACATTTGTTTCTAGCCTAATTATGGATCTCAGCATAGAAGAAACTACACAGGTAATTTAGTTTAATATCTCTCTGAATGACTCCCCCCTATACCTAAGACTGACAAGTCCTCCAGCCTCATCCTCTCCAGTGAGAGAGAACATACTACCTATCAAGAAAGCCTACTTTACTAATTTAAGGCTGCCAGATTATCTCACTCAAGAAAGGAGTTGCCACACTTCCAAAGTCTGATCAGCTCAACAAAGGATTCCTCAAATCAATCTCAATTACCTTCTTAAAAAAATAAAAATTCTAATTCTATTTTAGCTTTTGTTCCCCCGAGATTAAATTAATATCAGCATAAAATGCTTTTATCTTTGTTCTGATTAAAACTAAAATCTTTATCCTCTATAGTTTCTACAACCCTTGGGATTTTGGACAATTCTGGCTACTCAGAGTTTATGTATCTCATAAATGTTCTCTGGGTAAGTAAGAAGAGGCTACCATGTCCCAAACAGCCTCTCAGACCACATGTTCTACAAGTATCACTAATACCACCACCACCACCACCACCACCACCCGCAAATCGCTCAAAGTTTGTTGTTTTCTTTTCTTTTCGCTTTTTTGGTGGGGAGGGCAAGGCAATTGGGGTTAAGTGACTTGCCCAAGGTCACACAGCTAATAAGTGTTAAGTGTCTGATGCTGGATTTGAACTCAGGTCCTCCTAACTCTAGGGCTGATGCTCTATTCACTGTGCCACCTAGCCACCCTTATTGTTGTTTTCATTCACATTGGGGATATGTCATGGGTTAAGTCATATGGCACAGGCTGAGGAGTAAGGAAAGGCCATGGCCAGAAGGACTAGGGACGTGACAGCCTCACTGTGTTCCACCCTGGTGGCACCATACCTGGAGTGCAGTGCTTAATTCTGGGCACCACAGTTTAAAGAAACCGATAAACTAGAGAGTATCCAGAAGGGCAATGGATACAACATCTTATCAGACTGGTGGAAGGAACTAAGAACGTTTAGCCTGGAGAATAATAATTGTGGCTTCAAATATGTTAAGAACTGCCATGTGCAAGATATGTTCTGTATGTGATTCCTTTTTCCTAACTTTAATGCTCCTGCCTCTCTCTAAGATCACCTCCAATTTATAAGCACACGTCGTGTTTAAATGCTGTATACTGTCTCCTCCATTTGATGATAAGCTTCTAAGGGCGGGGACTGCTTCTGCCTTTGCATTGGCTCAGCGACAGTAGGTAGAAAATCATTCATCAGGTCTGTTATAGGAGGATTCCTTGCACATATGGGTTGGGTTAGCGTAATGATAATGGGAATCTGAAGATCTTTGGCCCCTTGATAGGCTTAAGTGACTCTGAGAACCTTCCCTGATTTGAAAATATACTCTGCCCCCTAATAGTCTGAATGTGGTCACATGGAGCCTGCGGTGAGAAGCTTGTTTTTCAGGAATGCCCACTTTGTGATTGGGCAGTGGGTCAAGAGGGCTGTGACATCCGCTGACCCAGGAGAAGGCGATATATATACCCTGATGGGAGGTTTTGGCTTGGGGATCACTTTGGGAAGAGTTGTGTGATCTGCCAGATGAAACTCTGGGGAGCCGTTGAGCCCCCCTGGCTTTGAAAACCCAGATGTTGGTGCTTCGCTCTCTGGTAACTGACTAGGTATGGATGTAACGGTCAGACGGCTGGAAGCCCTGTCTGCTGGTCTGTTTCTTTGTCTGCTTGTAGTCTCTGAAGTTCAGGGTGCTGACTTTTCCCCCTGAACTAGGTAAACGATATATGTTTGATTAAAGTGAGATTGTTAACCCCTTTTGAATTGCTTTCCTTTAGAAAAGCAGATCTAAGAACCTGTGCTAGCAGCCCCCCTGGGCATGCTGGGGTGCTTGCTGCTGCAATTAGATGACTGCTGTGGTCCCTTTCAACTCTCAAATTTTGTAAAAGCTTCCATGGGAAATAAATATGTGTCACATATATAATATACAATAATATATATATATAAATAAATAAATACAAAATCATTTCAGAAGTGAGGTACAAGCAATTAGGACAGCAGGAAATGCCTTAAGGAGTTGAACTCTGATAGGGATTCTGAAAGATGCCGGTACAGAGTATATTCCAAGCATGAAGAAAAGGAAGCGACACATGTGAAGAACAGTATAGTTTTGCTGTTGAACAAAGGACCGCTTCTTAGTATAGTGGCTAAGAAGTTAAATCTTGGGTCAAAGCTATCAACTGCCTGTTTCTGAGCAGGCCCTAGCCACAAACGGTTTTTACATTTTTAAATACAATAAAGCTTTATTTTAAAATGTAAAAGTGATTCTTAACTTGTGGGCCACAGAAGAATGGGCAGCAGGCCACAGTTTACCAGCCTCTCATATGAAAGAGAATGGACTAGGTCCAAGTAGGAAAGAAAAGGCTCTTTAAGATTTGCATTCACATCCAGTGGAAGGCAGTATATTGCAGTGGGGAAAGTCTTGCATTTGGAATCAGATGAACTGGGTTCAAATTCTGGTTCTACCATTTAACATTCTGTGACCTCTCAGTTTCAGCATCTACAAAATGAGATAGTAGAACTAGCTGATTTTAAAGGTCCTTTCCAGACCTAAATCTGTGATCCTATGATCCCTCAGTAACATCTGCAATAAACAGTAACTTCCGTTTTGTCTTTGGCAATACTTAGCATCATTTTTATAAGCATTTATCCCAAGAAATACAGGAAAAACAAGAGACAGAAGGAGGGATCCTTTCACAGTCCCAATAGCCGGAATCACTATACAACGCACCAAGTATTAGGTGGAGAAGATGGCCATCTTAGCAGTGCTAAGCTGGCAGAAAACAGGTAGTAATTGCCTAAAGAATAACACTAGGTGTACACACAAAGGAGATGGAAGATAGAAAGGTCCAATATATACCAAGATGTTTACAGCAGTCCTTTCTGTGGTAGGAAGAAACGGAGACAAAGCAGAGAACCCAACATGTGAAGGAAGGGGAAAGGGAACAGGCCTTTCCATGGCACCTACTATGTGCTAAGTACTTCACAAGTGTCATCTCAGCTGAGTGAAGGACAGCTGAACTGCGTGTAGCACGTGAACGTAATGCAACAAACTACGGGAGATGATGACTACGGTAAATATGGGCAAGAATATGAAGTCCTGCACGAACTGACACAAATGGAGCAAGCAGAAGGAGGCGAACAAAACGCACCATGACCGCCACGTGAACGGAACTAACAGCAAAAGGGAAAGGAAGGAAAGCGCGGGTGCTGTGGGGTCATACCAAGCGCGGCCCGAAGAACAGGTAACAACGCACCTTAACTCCGGAGGTGGGGGACTGTGGGCACCAAGCGCTGTACACGTTACGCACTTTGCTGGTGGGTTTGTTGGTTTTGCTAAATTGTCTTTTTTATCTCTCTTTTTTTAAGTTTCCATTCATTCACTCATTCAAAAGATAATTTTTAAGAGATGGAAAAGGTAAACAACAGATTTAGAAATTAATGATACCAAAAAAGGGATCAATAATAATTTTAAACTATTTCAAATGCTTCCCCTTCCTTTTTGCTTTTAATTCATATAAAGTCAGAGACAAAGTTAAATTCTCATAGAGGAAGAATCAGGCTGGTTACGTGATGACAATACACAAAGAGCTTTACCTATAGAAGCAGTTCAATTACAGCCATAAATAACCTGAGCATAACACTTCAACTTCACTTTTGACTCCTCCAGGAGTTCTTAACCTTTTTTTGTTAACCCTCTGGCACTCCTCTGAGGGGTGGTGAGGAGGGCGAGAGAGACAGATGGAGAGAGAGAGATAAGGGGGGGGAGATAAGTGAGGGAGAGACAGAGAGACAGAAGAGAGAGAGAGATAAGGGGGGGGAGATAAATGAGGGAGAGACAGACAGACAGAAGAGAGAGAGAGCATCAGAGTTCACCTGCGTACACTTCACCCCTCTCCAAGCTCCAGCTCAAGACCAACAGCCACTTTTAACGGAAGGACCAGGTCAGGGTAATTAATCTCTCCTTCCTCCACATTACTGCATCATTTATCCTTCACATACTGGCACTTACTATATGCTATGACATAATTTCAGTTAACCTTTTCACATAAGTATGCCTTAAGGTACATGTTCTTTATATGGCCCACAGTTCTCAGAATTGTGCTATACATAAACTGACCACTCAAATGTTTGCTGAATCTATCGACCAACATCAGGAGGATCAAAACACTCTCATGGGTGAGTTTCAGCTATTTCACAAAAATTACCTATGCGCACAAGGGTCTCGAGCCTCTAAACTCAGAGGTACAAAGCACGTGACTGCTATGACCGCACTGCGCAAAAGGAAAGAGAAGGCAACAAACACATGTGGCAGGCTGCCCCAACATACCTGCTGCACCAGTACTCGGAACAAACGTTGATCCGCTATCCCAGCCTCTGTGTCCCAGAAAGAATGTATTTTGATAAGTCACATATAAAAACCAGTTAATTTAATCTCCTTCCTAAATTGGCATCAATGCTTAAAAATAGATTTTTGGTTTTGTTTTATCCACAGATGTTAGCCAACTCTAAAAATGATTTACTATAACATTTACTATTCACTGTGATGGCAATATTCACCTAGCTAAGCTATACAATTTATTTACTGTCTTAGAGGAGAGTAAATTAGGTTTCACTTAGTATATGTTCAAAAGCAGTACCAAAAATCCAAACATAAAAAATACCCTCCATTGCAAATTATTCTAATCAAGTCAGCATATACGGAAAAATAGTTTATGCACGGAAATTTTCTTTTTCTAAAAATTCTTCAAAAATTTATTTTCTAAGTACTTTACTGGATTCTGAATGTCTCTATTCAAGATTCCTTGAAAAATATATTTTTTCCATATATGTGAAAAAACTATTAATGTGGTAATGATTCCTGATTCAACAGTTCTAAGTGCTAAAAACAATGGCTGGTGTTGCGTTGAGTCTTGCCATTGTAATCATAGCAATATATTATATACACAACTAATATCGAACTGCTCTGATTCATCTATTTGTATCCAAAATTCAACTGTCATAGCTAGTTCACGGTTATTTTATTGACTCAATATACCATGTACTTATATAGTCTCTTCACTACAATTCATCTTCTTTTAAAAAATGGAAATTACTTAACACTGACTATAAAATTTTCTAGCAATATTCTGTTCATCTCCATATATTTAGCTATTGAAATTTTCTTTTAACTCCAAGGGTTGTGGGTATAGAGTGAAAAAGAGACAGAAAGAAATGAATGGATCTCCAAATATATAACAGAAAAACAGGAGAAAAATTCTACATGAGAATTCGGAGACAGTTCCAAGTGAATTAAAGATTACCATTTTCGAAATCTAACAGCATTGTTTTTTTCTAAAAGGCTTGAGAAACAAAGTTATTTGATTCTAAAACAGCCTCTTTTTCTACAAAGACAATGCACTCTGGGACTCAGCTCCCAAACTAACTGAGTTCTGCATTTTGGTGTACGTCAAATTTTGATAGCCTACATTTCCCATATCCTTTGTGGTGATTTCTGAACAAGGAAATAAAGGGGATGGTAACAACAGCTGGGACAGAGAAATAGGAAAGAATGTCTGCATATCTTCATATGTATCATATATATAAGTATTACATATATAATATGTATATCACATATATACATACGTAGATACACATAATACACATAAATACTTAAATGCATCTGAGATCTCATCAACATGGACTGATAAGACCACAACCCATCTACAAATTCATTACAGATGGAGAACTAAAAGAGAGGACATCTAGTTCAACTCCCTCATTTTAAAGATGAAAAAACTGAGTCCAAGAGAGGTTTTAAGCTACTTCTCGAAAACCATATACTACATGGCAGACCTGGGACTTGGACCTGGGTCCCAACTCCAAAATCCATGACACATCACGCTATGATACATGACTTCCCTTATCATCCTGACCAACTCTACGTCCTCCCATAAACCCTCCAGGGGGTATATACCCAAAATGCTGGGGGGGGGGGGGGGGGGTCCTACCTCTAATAAGTTATTTTGTGGATAACAATGGAACATAATGGTGCATAAAGCCTATTCAGTGATTATCTCTTTCTCTTGCTGCAAGATCAGCCCAAGTCCAGTTACAGTCAAAGTTCTCATAATTAAAATGTCCTGGGGCAGCTAGGTGGCCCAGCGAATAGAGCACTGGTCCAGGAGTCAGGAGGACCTGAGTTCAAATGCGACCTCAGACACTTAACACTTACTAGCCATGTGACCTTGGGCAAGTCACTTAATGCCAATTGTCCTGCATTCCCCCCTCCAAAAAGCAAAAAAAAAAAAAAAAATTTACTGTCCTTCACTTGGTGTCCTCTGCACTCCTTTACTGGTAATTTGGGGAGGAGGGGATAATTAAATTTTCCTTTTGAATTTTAATACATTTTATTGAAACTGTTGGTCTTTCCATGACAATCATTTCAAGCCATTCCTAATCAAGGATGTGTGGGTGAGAAATCTCACTTACCCAAATCAAAGGAATGCAGAAGAGAACTTTGGGCGGACAGGAGTTTTATTCTTTAAAAAAATACATACCCTGGGGCGGGGAGAGACCTCTCCCCGCCACATGTCCGAAGAAAGAGAGAGAGAGAGAGAGAGAGAGAGAGAGCGCGCGAGAGAGAGAGAGAGAGAGAGAGAGAGAGAGAGAGAGAGAGAGAGAGAGAGAGAGAGAG
>CM053587.1:785515-810641 GCA_028646515.1 Pseudochirops corinnae
TCTCCATTTAAACTCTAGTCTTTCTAGATCTTACTCTGAATGTAGATATCTCTTTCCATCCTGAGACTTGTAGAGTTGTCTTATAGCTGTGTGTTGCTGAGAAGAGTCCAGTTCGTCAAGGTTGGTCATCACACATACGATGTTTCTGTCATTGTGTACAGGCTTTTCCTGGTTCTGCTCTTCTCACTTAGCATCAGTCCGTATAAGCCTCTCCAGGTAGTTATGAAGTCCATCTCCTTCCCATTTCTTATAGCACAATAGTATTCCATTACATTCATATACCATAGCTCGTTCGGCCATTCCCCAATGGATGGGCATCCCCTTGATTTCCAGTTTTTTGCCACCACAAAGAGAGCTGCAATAAATATGGTCCTTTTCCCACTTGTGTGATCTCTTTGGGATATATAACCCCAAAGTGGTATTACTGGGTCAAAGGGTATGCAATTATTTATATCCCTTTGGGCATAGTTCCAGATTGCTCTCCAGAATGGTTGTATCAGTTCACATCTCCACAAGATGACTTTTTTTAAAAAAGGGCAGTTGTTAGAGGAGATGTGGGAAGAGAGAGATGCCGTTGTACTGTTGAGGGAATTGTAAACCCATTCAGCCCATTTTTGTGAGCAGTTTGGAATGATGTCTCCATAGTCCCTCAAGTGTGCAGGCCACCTTGACCTAGAGATAGCACTACTAGGCCTTTACTTCCAGAAGAGCAAAGGAAGAAGGAAAAGACCCAAAAGTGCAAAAACATTTATAGCAACTCTTGTAGTGGTAAAGAACTGGAAATTAAGGGAATACCTGTCAATTAGAGAATGGCTGAACAAGTACCAATATAGGAATGTAATGAAATATTATCACAGATAATTACAGAGAATTATTACAGAGAAGTGGGTTTCACAGAAACTTGGGAACAGCTGAATGAACTGAGAGAGTGAGGCAAGGAGAGTCAGGGAGACAATTTATGTGGTAACTCATAAAGAAAAGCAATATAGAAAGACAGTAGGCCTTTGTACATTGTAATAAGCGTCCATGACTCTAGAGGACTGATGATGAAGCGTGCTACTGAAATCTGGCAAAGAAGTGACAGGCTCAGGATCTGCAGTGGCACACACGTAACGCACACATTTTTGGATCTGGCAGTGGTGTGGGTTTGTTTTCCTTTGCTCTTCCTCTCTCTTTTTAAACAAAGATACTGGATTTTTGTTTTTCTTTGGGGCAGGGGAGGAACAGGAGCTACCAATAATGTTAAAAAAAGAGAAGAAGAAAAGAGGACCATTGATGTACCTTTAAAAATTCTACCCATGAGCAACAAGAACTTTTGAAAAAATCGTCATCAACCCCACAGACCATAAAATATGTAAAAATACATTATGCCTAAAAATGCTGAAGTCAGTTCCCAGTGGCTGTCATGGAGCAATTAGTTAAAGCCTCACCCATTTTTTATATAAGAAAAGTGCTTCAGCGAACATTGCAACCACTGAGGGCTTCTCAGTAAAGAGCTTCATGTGCTGCAGACCATCAGGACCAGAGTGCCCAGGGATGGCCGAAGGAGGGTCTGGGAAGGGAACACAACACAGACAAGCAGGATGGCTTTGAAAGGAACTTTTGGATTTGTTTGATACTTAAGAAAAGCAAACTATGTATAACAGACTCAAAGTTTCACCTTGACTTCTCTTCCTCTGGTCCACTTTGCATTTGAAAATGTTGATCCTTGTGAAGTTAAGAATTTAAAAAAGGATAATCTCTGGATCAAATATTAATGCTGGATTTGTCAATGCTTATTTCAGTGTTGCCGCATTTTCACTGAGTGGTTATTTCAGAACTTTCTTGAAATGTTTCCTTTAGATGTTATGGACAGTTAACAATCCTGTACTTTAAAAGGGCTTCGAAATGTTGTTTCTTCATCCCAGAGTCATCTCCTCTTTACATAGATGAGGAGAGTCAGATGGAGGCAGGTTACGTGATTTGCCTGAGGAGTGTTGAGAGGGACTGTGAGGCTAGAAGGTCTTCAGTTCCAGGAACATGTATTGGGCAGTTGCTGGACACAGGATGTGTTTTGGGTGGTGAGTTCCGTGTCTTCCTATCTGGTCTGATCACACTTGGTTTCTGTCTTTTTCTTTTCCCCCTGCCACCAGATCAAAAAGCTGGTCTATGTTTACCTGGTCCGATACGCGGAGGAACAACAGGATCTGGCTCTCCTGTCCATCAGCACTTTTCAGCGCGCTCTGAAGGTAGGCAATGGCACCCGTTATTCTAGAGAAACAAGGTGTTTGCACAGGTGAAGGAGATTATTATTTGGAAGAGAAGTTCTGAGGTTTATGAAACGTCAAAGTAGTGTCTTTAAAAGAGTTCAAAAACCTCCTCGTCGCAGTAGCTGAAATAGATTCCCAGGTCGTTTATGGTCTCTCAGAATCTTTTCTGTTTGGGAGCCGGTGTATTTGTTCCTACAGGCTTTGTCTTTGTGTCAGTTTAAAAAGGTTTAATGATGGCCTTGCGAATGCTTAGTGCTGCGTTGGCTAGTGGTGGAGGAGGAAAACAAGACCCAATTCTTACTTTCCTGGCTCTTACTCTTTTGTAGGATGTAACTGCTAGAAAGAAACTGCAAGAAAAAAGAGTAAAACACTGTACCAAGTAGTTAAATTAAATTCTGGGAAACAAAGCGAAACATCCTTGTAAGGCAAAAATTTAGAAATGATAGAAAAAACCAAATATCAAAGCTATGTGGCTAGAACAAGTCATCTCACAATCTGACAAAAATCATCTAGCAGGCTGGTGAAAATTTTTTAATTTCTTGCCCAGTCCTGTGATCTCATTGTTGTGGGGCACTCCCAATGAGCCAGTCTCCTTCTGCAGATGCTGATTAACAGTTGTTCTGCAGTTTGTGGTCTTAGTCACCTGTAGGTACTGAAAGTTCAGTAGGATCTCTTGTCCCACATCACATAGAAAGCATACATACATGAAGGTGCTTGGCCTCAGAAAGGAGTAAGCACTATTTTTAATCTTTGCTCTCAAGTTAATACTTCTTATTTATAGCTTGAGTAAGATTTTTAGTAAGAAGGTGGTGAATGTACCAAAAGAATTCTACATATTAGATATTTTGTTTTTAAAGTTTAATTTTGATCTTGGAAGTAGATGACATATATTGATAGCACAAATCCTCAGCTATACCAGTAACTAATACATTTTGTCACAGAATGCCACTTAGCTGTACAGTTACTTTGATGAAAATCTTCTAGTGTTTTAAATGCTTTCTTATCAACATTTCTGTCATCTGTGATTATAATGCTTTAGATTGTTCTACTTTTAAAAATGCCTTTTTATGTTTTGTGATAGTCAAGCTTCAAATGATTGTAAATAATGAAATAAAGTTAATTCTGTACCTTAAAAAATAAGTACTGTATCACAGGTACTACTTCCTAGGTCTTTTAAATGTTGAGGCTGTCTCTCTGTCCATTACTCTGCCTCTTGATACTGAATGATAGTTATGTATATTTAAATAATTATTTTATTTTTAGTTAACTACCACCTTTCTGCCATTAGTTTTCAGATTTTAACCAAAATTTCTTTTGTCCTAACATCATTTTACTGCATCTTTTGGGCTAATAAATGTATTAGCTTGTCAAACTACCCTGAAACTTCATGAACAAATTTTGGTGAGCACCTTCCACTTTTGAAACTGAAAGTAAATACCTTTGTAAGCCATCCTCTATCAAACATTAACATTACATGCAATTTTGAAATGTAAGTGATTTTTGAAGGTATTATTTAATACTTTTTGTATTCTTTTCAGGATCCTAATCAGTTAATTCGTGCGAGTGCTTTGAGAGTCCTTTCAAGTATCAGGGTTCCAATTATTGTTCCAATCATGATGCTTGCTATTAAAGAAGCTTCTGCTGACTTATCACCGTATGTTAGAAAGAATGCTGCCCATGCAATACAGAAATTGTACAGGTAAGAGAGTCCATAATATATGCTAACACTGAAGAGAAGGTAATGTGCCCTAGTTGCTTGAAGGCTGGATTTGAGGTCAAGAAGACATGATTACACATCATGCCATAGATACTTATTAGTTATGGGACCGTGTCCTGGTTTTGTCACCTGTAAGAGGGGTATAGTGAAATCTTACGTTACTTGTCTCAAAGGAATAGTCCAAGTATCAGTTGACAAAAATGTACGTAAAGCATTTTCAAGCTTTAAAGTGTTATATTAATGTCACTTATTAATTTCCTGCAGAATAAAAAAGTCAACATTGAAAGCATGCTTAATTAGCATGTAATTAACGTGTCTCTTTTAGTTGAATCACAATTTTTCTTTATACTGTTCCCAAGTTCTGTCAATTCTGTTTGTATTAGCCATCCAATCATATGAGCTTTGAGTTTCCTTAGGCACGGTAGGAATTACACCTTTTTGTAACTTTAATCAGAGTTTGCATGTTCTCTTCTTCCTCTCTCTCATAATTGTTTTAGTTTGAATTTTGCAAACTAGATTTCCAAATTCCTACTTCTTCCTTCAGTTTTTGTCTTGGTATTGGAGACTGGCCCTTTTCTATTATGTGTTGATGAATCAACAACACATTGTTTTAAACTTTTTCACATCACTGTAGTAATTGCAGCTGCCATTTTACACACTGCTTTATCTTATTTGAGTCTCATAGCAGCCATGGGAAGGAGGCAGGATAGACAGGATCCCCATCTTAATAGATGAGTAAAATGAGACATAGAAGTTGGAGCTCGCGCTGCATCACTGGCCAACAGTCAGCAAAGGCAGGACTCTGGCTTGTGCTTTCAGAATCCTGATCTTCGCCTCCTTCTGCTAGCCTGTAATTAACTCCAAAGTAAGTAACTGTAAAAAAGAAATTAAAATCTTATTTAATTCCATTAAGTAGGCAGATAGAAATGAATTACATGTCTGTGCTTCATATTGAATTTGTTAGTAAAATTATTTATGAAAATAATTTTGGTGTCAGGCCATAGATAGAAGTAAATTCAAAATGAAAAGGCCTCCCCAGCACAAGGATCCCTGGAACTCATCCCCCAGAAGAAATGGGTAAACACGTGAGATAATATAAAACAGGGCATTTTAGGGCTGAAGACAGCATGAAAGTATTTAGCCGTTATGCACAGAAGTGTCTCCACTTGGCTTGAGCAAGATGAACGCCAGAGAGGATCAGATCTAAACAAATCTAAAGCAGCCAAGGATGTTGATTGCCATAGGGTTGGAGTTAAACAGGGTAAGTTAGAGAATGCAGCCCCTCCCTCCACACACCCGCGCCGAACTTACACCCACACCTCTCAGGAACACTGAACGGTACCTTGTACATAATTGTGTGTGGTGAAATAGGATTCTTTGAGGATTGCACCATTCGTAAAATAGACATGTCAGTGCCCTTCCACTCCTTTGGGACTACCCTTGTTACAGGAGGGTTTGGCTGCCTTGTGGGGGCATGCCTTAGTGATCGTGAACTCTGCAGCTCTGAGGACGAGCCGCAGGCGACTTGTGCGTGTACAGGTCGGCATTCGTGAAGTTTCTGACTTGATCGACTTTTGATTAGTATTTGGAAATCTGAATTCTTGGTCCGATGCTTCGTGCTGATGATTTCACTCTTCAGTTTTATTGCATTGCCCAGATTTGGGCATCGCAGTTGTTTAGTGGAATCTAAACTCTGAAGAAGAAAGATTTATAATAGACCTTACACCAGTGATAAGATAATTAAAAGTAATTATTGTAGGTGCTGTTTTCAAGTTATTTTTCCAATATGTTTATTCCGGAATGAAGATTTTAAGAAACTAAACAGAGGTTATCTTTGGCGTATGTGAAATTATAAGACCCTTGGTACCCATGTGCCTACTTCTCTCCATTTCACTTAATGTTAACTTTGTGTGTGTTATTAGGGACAAGGTAACTGTGCCCCATTTGATGATGTTAGTTCTACGTCTTGGGCTAACCCTATCCATAAAGCCAGAAAGTTAAGATGAGAAAGGATGGCCAAAGGGATAGAGGGAAGGTAACATACTTCTTGGCCCTTGGGAAGAGGAATTGAGGCCATATGTGGAATGACGGCAAGCTCTCTTTGACTCGGAGTTGGCTCCAAGCCGTGGCGGCAGGCAGTCATCAAGTCCCTCACAGCACCAGGACGCGGAACACAGAAGTGTTGATTTTTGTGTAGGAGCTTGAGTGTGCACCAAGGTTTTCCTGAGTTTCTGCTCTACTTTGCAAGGAGGAGATGAGATGCACATCCAGAGTTCAGGTCTTTCATCCAGTGACTGACCATACTGGATGCTCTAAGCTGTACCTCACACGGAAACTCTCTTGTGTTTCTTGTTTGAAGGAGGAGCAGCATGGGAACGATTCGGCCGTTGTACTCTTGGAACTCCTGGCTTGAGTGTGTCTGTGTGCTGTGCGGGGTAGGGCTCGAGCCGTTGTTGTGTTGAGTTGGTTACTTCTGTGCAGACTGTAGCACACCCTATAATATCTGAACTTCTCCCTGGCAGGGGAGGTAGGTCAGGAGGGGGACGAGGTTCTTTTCTTTCACAGTTACCTATATTTAGAAGTAGGAGTAGGAGTAGGAGTAGCAGCGGTGGTAACAGCTAGCATTTACATGACACATTAAGGTTTACGAAATACTTTACAAATATTCTATGCTCACATCTCTCCTGAGAGGGCGGCGCTGTTATTATTCCCATTTTACAGCTAAGGCCATGGGGCAGACAGATACTGAGTGACTTGCAGAGGGTCACACTGCTAGGAAGTGTCCAAGGCAGGATTTGAACTCGTATCATACTAATTCCAAGTCTAGAACTCTACCAACTGCTCTCGTTTGGGAAAAATCTACATCAACCGTATTTTTTTTATTGTTTAAATTTTATTACAGACTTAAATGCCATAACAAATGCAGAATCGAGAAAAGAGACAAAAACATGTCATAAATTTAAATGTTGGAACTTAAATACATAGTAAGAAAAAAAATCGTGTCTTGTGCAGAGTAGAGCATGGGAGAGGATTCAGACTATGGAACAGTTGAGCTTTCACTCCCAGAAGGCCTGTGTGAGCAGCAGCGCACCTGGTGTGGAGAGCTGGCCATCTTTTCTCTGCTTCCTTGTGAGGCTCTTTTACTTTGTTCCGCTTCCCCTCCCTCATCCCCCCAAGCGTGCAGTTCAGCGTGGGTATGTTTCTCTGTAGCTGTACACACACGCGTATGTATGTGTGTATACACGTATGTATGTATGCATGCATGTACACATAGAGACGTTCTGCTCCTGATCTTTGTGCACACCTCTCGTTTCCTGTCCCCCTGCCTCCTCCACTTTACTTCTGCCCACGACCTTGCCCTCTTATCGCTTGCCCGTCCCCCTCCAAGGACCCCTCTCCTACCCTTCTATACCCCCTTTTACCTATTCCCTCATCCCCCCGAAGATCCCTCCCTTGTCCTCTCCCCCCTCCCTATGCCCCTACCATTTTATTTCTTCTGAATTTAGAAGACTTTTATACTCTTCTAAATATATGTGTATCGTTCGCCCTCAAACCCATTGCCAGTGAATGTAGATTACCAGAGCTACCACCCTTCTTCCCTGTCTCATTCCTCTGTATCGATTCTTCCTCTCGCACCTCATTTGTGTAAAATACTCTTTTTAGCTGCACCTAAATGGCTTTACTTGTAAAATTCATATCATACTCAGGTTTTCCCAATCTTTCTTATGAGCTACCCAATTATTAATAAGAATCTTTGATATATATTTTATATTTTACATATATAGAAAGTAAATGGTCTGCCTTATTGGATCCCTTGTAATCAGTTTTTGGTGTATGTGCCTTGTATTTCTCTTGACTCTTGTATGTCAAATCATGTATTAAGTTCAGGTTTAAATGCAGTGTTGAAAGCCTGAAAGTTGATCACGTGTGCTTTCCCCCTTCATTCAGCATTATGCTTCACTTTGTGGGTGTGATGGTTTTGGTCAGAGCCCCGGTTCTCTTGCACTTGGATGTCTCGAGCTCCAAGACCTGCGCCCCTTCAGTGTCTCTGCTGCTCGGCCCTGTGTGACTCTAGTTGTGGCACCATCGTATTTACATTGTTTTAGTCCTGTTGCTTTTAACATGTTGTGTTTTAGCTGGGGGTTCCTCAATTTGACGATGATACTCCTGGGAGTTTTCCTCGTAGGATCTCTTGTGAGTGGTGATGATATAACTTTTCTGTTTCTACTTTCCCCCCTTCTCATGCTTCAGCATAATTTTCTTTAATTATTTCTTGTATTGTTGTATCCAGATTTCTTTTCGATCGTAACTTTCAGTTAGTCTGATTATTTGTGTGTTTTCTCTTCTTGAGCTAGTCTCCAGATCAGTTGTTTTTCTTATGCTTCACTTTCTCTTCAATTTTTTTCATTATTCATGTTTTGTTTTATTATTTCTTGGTCTCTTATAATTTTACTGGCTTCACCTTGCCCAATTCTAATTTTCAAGGTGTCGTTTTCTTCCTTAAGATACTTTATCTTCTTTTCTAATTGGTTGGTTTTCCTTTCATAATCTACTTGTTTTTCTTGGATTATTCTCTTTCTCTCTCTTTTTTTAGGTTTTCCTCCGTCTCTGTCATTTGATTTTTAAAGTCTTTCTTAAGATCTTCTATGAATTTTTGGGGGGGCAGGTGACCATTTGACCTTACTCTTTAGGGGTTTCTTTACTTCAATATCCCCCTCTGAGGATGAACCCCAGTCTTCTCTGTTCCAATAATAGTTTTCTGTGATTGCGTTCTTTCTCCTTCGCCTGTGCTTTTTTGGTGGTAATAGCTTAATTTTTGTAATCACCTCTAGTCCTGGGGAATGGTGCCTCTTGCACCAGATCTTCAGTTCTCCTCTTGCCTGGAACCCAAGCCAAACCTCCAACCTCCTGTAAGTGCTCACAATCAGAGGCTTTTTGCCCCTACTGCTTGTGCACTCACTGGGCATCTGCTGGTTCCTTCTTGCTCCTGCTGCTCTTCACAGCACAGGTGGGTCTGGCATTCCTTGTCAGCAGAGGTTCCCCTCAGTCTTGATCTTCCCTATCTTCTAGGCTCAGACACCCAACTCTTCTGACTCTCCAGGGGGTAATAGTTCCCGGGGCTGGGGCTGAGGCAGCCTCTCAGACCACCTAACCCCAGGGCTTGCAGCTGTTGTTTAAATGGCTTGCCACTTGTTAAAGTGGCCCCTAGCCTGGAGCTGTTTACTCTTCACTGGGACCAAACTTCTGGCATCTTTCTCCTGAGCTTCTCAGATTGTCCCAGAAGGACCCCTGTTGTGCCCCTGCTCCTATTTATTTTTACCGGCACTTTTTTTCCTCCTAAGGTGCTGGTTTATCTCTTTTTGGGGGAAAATCTTGAGAATTTGGAATTTTCTGACCTACTCTGCCATCTTCCCAGAGTCTTCTCACAGCCATGTTTTTTAAACTAAATAGATGGGCCTAGTCACCTAAGACAGGTGGGGTTGGGTACTCGTAGTTCATTTACTTTCTGAGAACCATAGGTTCCCTTTGGATGAGGGTGGAGCTTAACACTGCCAAGGGGAACTTGGGACTGACTTTCCAGGGCCTGATGCTGCTGTGTGAGTGTGTTCAGTTTAGCCAGGCGCAATGCCACGTAGTGGTTAAGTGTCGTTTTTTAGGTAGCTTCCTGCAATAGAACGAGATTGTCCTGTTGAAGTTCTACCAGATTGTACCCTTTTTGTGGACAAGGATTGTGTCTTACTTACCTTTATAATTCTTCTGATGTACAGCATA
Organism: Pseudochirops corinnae; assembly: GCA_028646515.1. NCBI lineage: Eukaryota > Metazoa > Chordata > Mammalia > Diprotodontia > Pseudocheiridae > Pseudochirops > Pseudochirops corinnae. Next base: position 795,254 of record CM053587.1, read on the forward strand.
GTACGTATATTTTACTCAGCAAACATCTGAATTAATGAGACCCTTATTTGGACAATGTGACGGCCGATATGAAAGGTGACTCTAATTTGGGGAGCTGAAAATACAGTCAGTATATTACTTGCATACTGTTAAGTGCTGTTTTAATTTTTCTTAGATATAATTCAATGAACTTTTATTACACTAGCTGCTCATAATAGGGCCTGTGGATAATGTGAAGATTAGAGGAAAGTCAATTCCTGTCCTCGTGGAACTCATCATTAAATTGGTAATTTCATGAATAAATATGAAAGTCTTAGTGAATTTCCTGGACAGTATTGCTATTTTTTGGTAACCTTGAGGAATAATATTAATATTGTTGACCTGAAAGTTTGATTAAAAGAGGCAAACAGGCCAGATGGTATGTAAATTCATATTGTTTATTCCCTTAAAGCTAGCAAAGCCAGTGAGTGTGTGCGTACACGGAGCCAGCCTTAAATATGTTTTAGAACAATCCCAATCTCAGCATGTCTGTGTCCCTCAGATTTATGATTTCCATACGTGTTTAACCATACCGTGGGAAAGGAAGTTTCTTAGTTGAATAAATCCTAAATACAATAAGACAAGACAATTGACAAAGTGTCGATTGCAAATTACGATCCCAGGGTATCTGTGTTTCCCCTGTATGGTATATGTCCCTGGGATACCAAGATAAGCCTAGGTATCCTGTCCTTTAGTGGTTACACACAGGAAGAATGCTCCTGATAAGCTTCATCTGGCCTTGAAGTTGCTGACACAGAAACGGGCATTTTCAGAGCAAAGCACGCCTGGTTGAGTAGTTCAGGCTTTGGCCTTTATTGGGGTGTAAATGATCTGAAGCGATTATCAGTGTGCCCTTGATTGAGGAAAATTTCATTGTCTTCTCTTGAGTCTCTTTCCTTTGCTGTGCGTTTCTGACTTTTCTGATACTTGTATTCATTTTGCTACTGAAATTTTAACAGCAGAGAAGCACATCAGCAATTTAGACTAGAATGAAAAAACAACTATTTAATAAACGTAATATTTTATTTCTTTTTATGTTTAGCCTTGATCCAGAGCAAAAAGAAATGTTAATTGAAGTAATTGAAAAACTTCTGAAAGACAGAAGCACAGTAAGTAAGCTTTACTTAACAATAATACCTTTGTAGTATTGATAACAAATAATTATTCTCCGATTCCTTAGAAAGAATTTTAATATTAATCTTGTTCTGTTTGTAAACTTAAAAATTGTCATAAAAAAGTGTTTTATTTGTATTTTATTTATGTTTATTTTTATGCTTTATGTTTAGACATTTATCTGAGAGGACAGGTCACTTTCCCCTTTAATAGCTCACTTTTTTTTTTTGAAAAAAGTGAAAATGATAGCTTTTGCTTTTTCACTAATAAATACAATTGTTTCCCCATATACCTGTGATGCCATTGGAACGTTCCCTTGTAACAGAAAAAGTGAGGCACGGTTACTTGACAAACCGTCGTATTTACGAGCTTGTGCAGCGTTCTGTCTCTGCTGGAGAAGGGCCGCGTGTGTTATTGTGTGTTCTGAGTCAGTACAGCTAGTCGCAGTTGAGATGCCGTTTAGTCGCTACATGTGTTGTTCTCCTTGTTAGACTGACTTCCCTCCACATTGTTTCACGCAGGTCTTTCTGGGCTTTTCTGAATTCCTCATATTTATCCATTCTTGGACAGAATGCTGTTTCATTGTATTTATATACCGATTTCCTTAACTGATCCTTGGGTGGTGGACAGCCACTTTGTTCCCATTTCTTTGGCGACAAAAAAAAGGTTGCTATTAATACAGGTATCTGTGGGGCTTTTCTCTCTCTCTGAGATACTTAGAGATATACCCATTAGTGGGATTGCTCAGTCGAAAAAGGGTGGAAACAATTTAGTGACTCTTTGCGTGGTTCCAATGTTTTTTAGGCTGGTTGGAACAATTTAAAACTCTTACCTCAATTTAGTAATGGCTTTTTCTATTGGGCCTCCAGCTATGGATTGTCATTCACCATTTTTGCCACTTTGCTGTGCAACCACAGAATTGTTTTAGTCAGCAAACATTCATTAAATGACTTTTAGAAGGCATGGAGACAGTGAGTCGTAACACTAAAAATAGGAAGTGGTGGCAGTATAAGAACTTGAAGTGCAAAGCTGCAAAGAGGTGATTGGCAGCACCTGAAGCTCCTTGAGCAGCAGAAGGACCATCTTGGCGGCTGAGTGGAAGATGGGTTGGAATGGGGAAAGACTTGATCAGGGATGACAGTCCCTGCAGTAGTTGAGGAGAGAGTTGATGAGGGCTTGATCTAGGGTGGGGTGACTGGATTGGTAGAGAAAAGGAGGCACGAGGCATGTATAAAAAACGTAGTGAAGGTAGAAATGATAAGATTTGACAATAATTGGATATATGGGCTGAATGAAAGTGAAGAGTTGAGGATCACCCCACAGTGGTGGCGAGGATGATATTGCCCTGCGCAGTAAGAAACTCATTCAAAATTGAAGAAAGTTTTGAGGGAAGGATAATGAGTTCTGTTTTAGTCATGGTGAGTTTGAGATGCTCATGGGACATCCTGAAATGGCTGTCCCACAGGCAATAGGAGATAAATGACTCTTACTCAGTAGAGAGATTAGAGGTGGATGTTTTGGTTTTGGAATCATTGATGTGCCGATGATTGACTGAAGCCATGAAAAGAGAGAACCTTCGACCTGGAACAGAGAGCGTGACGTGGATGAAGATTCATCAGGAGAGATAGAAGGAGCAGCTGCACGTAGAGGAGGAGAAGCCAGGAGGAGCAATGCTGTGAACATGTAGGGAGGTAGGAGCATTGCAAAGGACAAGGCGATGCCATCAGAGGCTGCCCAGAGCCTAGGAAAGATCAGGATCGAGAGAAAGCCATCCAGTCGGGCCATTTAGAGAACATTGGTAACCGTCGCAAGGCGAGGTGAAAAGTCTGATTGCAGAGACTGTAGAAGACAGTGAGAGGAGAATGGTAGCATTAAACTCGGATGACTTTTCCAAGGAGTTTAGTCTTGAAGGAAAGGAGAGATTTAGGACTATGGCTATCAGGGAATGTCACATCCTCTGAGGGTTTTTTTTTAAGACTTGAGGAGACATTGACATGTAGATTCGTAGACTGCAGGGAAGGAGTCAGCAGCTAGGGAGAGATTGGAGATAAGACAGTGAGGATGAGGGTAGGGACAATTTAAGAAGAAGTACAAAGGGGTGAGATCAAGGGCGAATTTCAAAGGTTGCCATAACTAGAGGAAGAGCGCTTCTTCCTCTAATCCTGGAGTGGAGAAGGAGGTAGTGGAAGAACAGCTCTGAGGAAGGGAGAACTCTGATTTAACAGGCTTTTTTCAGGGAAGTATGAGACATGCTTCTTGTTTAAGAGAGAAAGGAGAGGCAGAGTTCCCTGAGAGAGTTGAGGGGAGATGAAAAGTTGTGGAACAACCACTAAGGAGAATGGGATGACAGATCAGTTAGAGAAGAATAGAATGTTTATCTTGCTGCAAAATGAGGGCCCAGTTGAGATTAAATAACATAAATTTGTAGTGTACATGATTTCATGATTTCCTTCTGTTCTGTTTAGCAAGATATGTGTGGGAGCAAAGGAACTAAATCCTGGCACTAATTTTAGTGTTGGGTCTTGAGAGGGTCTGATTGGTTAAGGGGTCAAGAGATTGAAGTATGGGGAAGAATGTACAATTGAGCTGATTAACCAAGAGCTAAAGATTGGGAAAGTATAGACAGTACAGGAGTGATGGCCTAAGAAAGAACTGAGAGGTACAGAAAATGGGGATCATAATGAAGATGAAGAAGAGATTTGTAAGTCATATGAAAAGTTGACTCATCAATAATTTTGATCAAATAAAGAAGTTTCAGAGTTCATGTCCATGGAAGTGGAATACATAGACAAAGGCAAGATCAAAGATATAACCATCTATGTATAACTAATCTGTGGATGAGTAGGTTGTGGGAATTTGAGGAACTCAGAAATTAAGGTATTAGAGGGAGCATCAATATAGATGTTGAAGTTTCCTAGTTTGAAGATAGCAAGTGGGAAAGACTGAGCCAGTCTTGCAGCTACTGAAGAAGAAAGAAGTATGTTCTGGGGGGTGTGGGGGGTGTCAATAAATAAGTCCATTATGTCTGGATTGGCTCATAAATTTGCTTATTGTGAAGCTTAAAAGAGGAGAGATTCCTTATTGATGGTGATCAAGGGAGAGTCTGGAAATATCGTTGGGGAGAATATTTTGACTCTCCTGTCATGACTAGTGGGTCAAGGATGTGAGCAAAAGTCTGACCAATAAAGGCTGACAAGAGGGTTACCCTGTCAGGAGGGTACCATATCTCAATTAGGCTAAAAGATAGAAGAAAAGAAGCTCAGGATAAAAAATTTTGGAAACAGGCGTTCTAGATAAAACAGGAAGAAGTGGGCAAATCTGGATTGAGATATTAGAAAGGGGTATGGTTGAAGTGGTTAGGCCTGAGGGAATGGAAAGACAAAATTGGGGAATGTGACTTACACATCAGTCACTTTGGATTAAGGATGACATGAATATAACGGTATGAGAATATGCTGACCATTCAAAAACTATCTAAACAAATTGTAAATGGTTGGACAAAAATATTTAATAGCGTGAGATCCTGGTGAGTAGTCTAAGGGTATCTTGCTTAGGAAATCTTGTCCCAAGGACAGGTTGGAGAATGCCATGGAGTTGGGACCTATTGGGAAGGGGGCACAGTGATCTTTCCCTCCCCTCACCCCACTTTAGGTTCATGAGAATTAGGAGAGATTTGGAATAGGCTTTTTAAGGTCATTTGCATTTCTTTTGAAAACTATTTTTTCTTAACCTGTGGTCACTTATCTATTGGAGTATCTTATGTATTTGCCTCAGTTCCCTATTATTTTGGTTATCACGCTTTTATCAGAGATGTTTGCTACAAAGAATTTCCCCTTACTAGATTATATCTCATCTTGTTCTATTTATATTATTGTTTCTTCAGAAGTTTAAGTATTTTTATTGTTCTAGACCTGAAATTTCATTGGTATAGGGAGTTCCATGTTGAAGAAACTCCATCTATAAATTCAGACTAGCAGGTATTCTGTAACTTAAAGTTTTATTGAGATGCTTGGGAGAGTGAGAGATTACGTGGTTTGTTAGGGTCGTAGTGTGTCACGGTTGAGATCTGACACAGGGCATCCTGACTCTGAGGCTAGCTCTTCGTCCAGGATACCTCCTTAATTTTATGTGATTAATAAAAGTGTCTTTTGACTTTTACGATCTTTTCTATCCTGATGAATTATTCCCCTAACCTCCTATTCTAATTTTTCTGTGATGTTTCTTTTTATATTTCTATTCTGTATCTATTTGGTTCTTAGTCTGTTCCGTGTGTATAACATACTGCTAGGCTGTATAGCGGTGATCTAAACTTAGTTTCTGCCAAACCACTTACCGACTTTCTCGGTAGTCCTTGTCTAATAAGATAGGAAACATTGTATTTACAAAAGTGAGTTTTATGAAACATCCCAAAAATGATTGGTTTCAGTTTTACATAGTTTATAAAAACATCAGTCTCCTTCAAAGAGGCAGATATTATTCTGATATCTAAACCTGGCAGAGGAAAAGCGGAAAAAGAAAACTATAGGGTGGTAGCTGTAATCATTATGGATACAAAGATATTTATTACACTGTACCAGAGAGGCTACAGCAGCATAATAAATGATTATAACCTATCACCTGATTGAATTTAAGCAAGAAATTGCAGAAGTGATTCAATATTAAGAAAATTGCAAGTACATTAGCAAAGAATCTATTGCAAAATATTAAAAATTCTATATGCAATGGAAAGGTAGTATAGCATGGTTAGTAAAAAGCTTGCTTTAAAACCAGGGAGACCTGAGTTCAAGTCCTGCCTCTGGTTCTATGACCCTGGACAGATCATCTAATCTCTCAGTATTCTGGTCTAGGAAATACCCTACAACTCTAAATGCAGACAAAATACCAACCTGCATGGGTAGAGTGATTTTCTTCCCCTGGCAGTTCTTGTACCAGTGAAATCTCAGATTTTTTCCCTATCTCTAAGCATAGTGGTCAAGATGGGTTTATACCAAGAATTCAGGACTGGTCCAGTACTTGTCAAGTATAAACTTAATAGGTCATATCAATAATAAGAACAAAAAATATCACATTATTTAAACAATGTAGGAAAAAAGCATTTGACAAAATGCTATACTCTTTATTTTTAAAGAACAAAATGCTTTTTAATCAGTGGCATCTCCTGTACTCTTTTCGGGGTGGATGGGGGGAGGAAGGAAGGCAAAGGAACAGAAATACACTCCTGCTCAAGGGAGCAGTAAAGCTTTTGTGTTTCTTTCACGTTGGAGGCAGGGACCATAATGAGCGATCTGCTTAGAGGCAGGACAGGTAAAGGGTCACGCCAGTCTTCCCCGTCTTTCCTTTCCTCTTCCTCTTGGTGATAGGAAAAGTCAGGGAAAAGAGAGGGGACCTAAGTCCCAATGGTGGCAGTAAATATCCCTCATTATCAAGCAAGGTTAGGTGAGAGAAAGGTGGGGGGAGCTTGCACCTGCACTTCTGGGGTTAAAGCAGCAGAAAGATAACTCCAGACGTTCAGCATCATCTCCCATGCTGCCCACACCCCAGTTTTGTTTTTAAAACTTTAAAGCAGATTTTTCAGTGATCCCCAGCCTTGCTTCCCAGCAGAAGCAAAGGAAGTACTCAGTACATCTTTAACCCTATAGCTGTGGATGGAGCCGGCATATCATGGAGAGGACGAGGAGTGGAAATGCATCAGAGTAAGTGAACGTTTTTGTAATAATGGCATGTGATTTCCATCCAAAAATAAGAGCTGTCATTATCTGTAATGGAGAGATAGTAGAGGTCTTTCCATTAAGATCAGAAGTAAGCTGGGGTGTCTGTAGTTGCCATTTGGTATGGTTCTAGAAATTCTAGCCATAGAACAACTAATACACAGGTCTGACCATGTCTCCCTTGCTGCCAAGTAAACTTGAGTGCCTCTTTATTGATTCCAGAATCAAATAGAGAACTTTCTGTTGGGCTTCTAAAGCCCTTGACTGCTTGTCCCTTCTTCCAGTCTTCTGCATACTCTGCCACCCGCTGACACTGGTTCCTCACACAGGATACCCCAGCCTGTAATGCTTTCACAGTTGTCTCCTGGCTTCCCTAGCTTCCTTTAAGACTTGGTTCAAATCCTACCTACTGCAGGAGGCCTCCTCCATCTTAGTGTGAGCTCCATGAGTTCAGAGACTGGGATCTTTTTGTCTTTCTTTATGTCCCCAGGGCTTAGCAAAAGTGCCCAGCATGTGGTAAGTCTTAATAAATGCTTGCTGACAGATTGACGTCACTAGTGTGGCAGTAATAAGTAGTGGTAAGTTTGTCAAGGCTGGGTGGCCTCAGCTACACGTCTCTGCTTGAAGTGATTGGGAGGTTATGTGAATAGTTTGAGCCATAGCGTCCTGAACTGATGAAGTATCCAGGGCAGTTTTATTGCCTTTTGAAGGGAAATAGCAGCCGGCTTGGCAGGGACTCTCTGTCTCCTTAAGCCGGCTGTGGTCAGTCTCTCCTTGTGCCACAGGGTGTCTGCTCCACTGGGTTGTTGCCAGACTAATAGATGCTGCCACTCCAATACGTGGATTAGTGAATTCTTGGGGAAACAATTTTTTTTTGTAAAAATGTTGAATTTTTGACAGTTTTTCAAAAAAGAGCCCACCAAACATGTGTTTTTTATGTATCAAGTGAAAGTTTCAGCATAAATACATTACCGTTTCACAAGCGTTTTATTAAACACTTCCATCGATGCTGTTTGCTAGTCGTGTTCCTGTTAAGCTGTATATTCATAGCTTCAAAGGACAGAAATAACTTCTGTGCATAAGTTCTGCGGGTGTGCACGTATTTATGGGTCAACAAGACTAACTAGAGGTACAGTTACTAAATGGGGGAAGGATGGTCTTTTATTTCGAGTTTCTTTTTTCTGTGCCGTTTCTGTACTTCATCATGGGCTTGTTGTAGGTTTTTTTCTTTTTTTTAAATTTAATTTAATTTTTTGCTTTTTGGAGGGGGGGAGGCAGGGCAGTTGGGGTTGTGACTTGCCCACGGTCACATGGCTGGTAAGCGTTAAGTGTCTGAAGCTGTATTTGAACTCAGGTCTCCTGACTTCAAGGTCAGTGCTCTATTCACTGGGCCACCTAGCGCGCGCCCCCCCCCCCCCCCCCCCCCCCCCCCGTAGGTTTTTCCTGTAGCTTTCATGTTTGTTTTGTTCTTCGTATTCAGAACACTTTTTTGCATTGATAAAATGTTTTGATGTTAGTTCATCACTTGCTTTCTTTGCCTTCACTTCCGTTGGTTTGGCCATTAGCACCCAGACCTTTTTGTCTCACAGATGCTGTTTTTGGGCAGAGTGGGGGGTGGGGGAGGGAGGGCAGGGAGCTTTACGAAGTATGGGGTTAATCTCTGTTTTAAACATTGCGCAGAGTTCACCTGTAAATGACTGGCTCAGGAGTTTTGTTCCCTTTGCAAAATAAGTTATGACTCGCTTCCTTTCTCCTTCTGAGTTTAGACTGTTAGAATTTCCTCTTTAATGTTGATAAAAATAGAGTAGAGTCATCCTTTGTGGATTTCGCATTTGCAGTTTTGTCTATTGGTTGGCAGTCAGTAATTAAGGGGGATCTTTTGGAGATTTGAGGCATACTGCAGAGAATTGCAGATGATGTGAGTACGTACAGAAAACTAAAACAATTTTAGTTAAGTCATAAATGCTGTGTGTTTTTAATGTCTTATAATTCACTACCATAAGTATACATACATAAGTTTATTATAAACAGTTAAATTTTGTTAAAAGTCTCAGTGTGCTTCAGAATTGTGGCCTATGCACTCTTTGGGGAAGCCGCCTCTTCTTGGTCTCTCTACCATCCAGACTTGGTCATGTGCTTTTTTTCTTAGGGAATGCAGTCGCTGCTGCTCCAAAGCTTCCCTGCTGTGCGAGGCATGAGCTTCTCTTCATGGGAACCGCAACTTTTTAAATGTGCGCAGTGGGTTGTTTCACTTGTTTTGTGTGATAAATAAATATGATCAGAGTTACCAAAGATAAAGTTTTGGAGTCGAGACCAAGAGTTATTTATGGTTGTTCACATTTGGGAATGTTGTGGGACCAACCGCATTGTACTCTTACCCAAGTTTTCGTTGTTTTGTTGCCATAATTCATGTCTGATGATGTATCAATGTTCCATTCACATACACTCTCTATTTACCTGTTCCTCAATATATGGTCACCCGGCTCATTTCTGGACAGCCAGATGGTTCATTGAATAGAGTGAGGGGCCAGAAGTCAGGAAGACTCATCTTTCTGCGTTAAGATTTGGCCTCAGATACTAGCTGTGTGACTCTGGCCAAGTCACTAAATCCTGGTTGCCTCGGTTTCCTCATCTGAAAAATGGTCTGGAGAAGGACATGGCAAACCCCTCCAGCGTCTTTGCCAAGAAAACTCTAACTGAGGCTCACAAAGAGTTGGACATGATTGAACAACAGCTTCATTTCTGGTTCTTTGTTGACGCAAGAAATAAGTTGAGCAAAGGAATTTGAGAAAGAATGATCAAATGGAAGCAGACCCAAGAAGTAGTGATGTTACGTAAGCTGAAATAAAGGGAGTATCCTGGAAAAAAGGGATTGGTTGATGGTGTCAGTAGCTGTAGAGAGGCGTGGTACAATATGGACTCATAAAAGCTGTGGGATTTAGTATTTAAGAGACTCTTAGTTTCCTTTGGAAAGAACAAATTCAGTTGAGTAGTAGGATCACAAGCCAAATTGCAAGGGGCTGAGAAATGAGTGGGAGGCAAGGAAATTCTTATTCAGCAAGTGTAGATCAACGTTTCTAGAAGTTCATCGGTGAAAGGGTGATGTGGAAAAGAGGACAACAGCTGGACAGAGTGTCAGGGCAAAGTGAAAGCATTCATTCATTCACTCACTCACTCACTTTTTTGAGACAGTGGGTAGGGTCTGGGTACATTTGAAGGCACCATGGAAGGAGACAGTGTCTAAGGAGAGATCCAAGATGAGAGAAGGAAATAAAATGGTCAAGGGGACAAACTTTCAGAAGAATTGGATAAGATCAAGGTTGCCTCTTTTATGTGAGACAATTTACCCCCATTCTACTTCTCCTTTTCCCCTTCTCCCAGGCATTCCTTTTTCTCACCCCTTAATTTTGCTTTTTTAGATATCCCAGCATGTTCTACTCACACTCATGCCCTCTGGCTGTGTATACGTCTTCTAATTGCCTTAATAAAGGTGCAGTTACAAATTATGGATGTTACCCTTCTGTGTAGGGATATAAGCAGTTTAGCCTTATCGAATAACTTGTGTTTTTCTTTCCTGTTTGCCTTTTTATGCTTCTTTTCAGTATTGTACTAGAAAATAAAACTTTTTATTCGTTGCTGGTCTTTTCATCAAGAATGTTTGATAGTCCCTTATTTTATTTTTTTGTATCCGTTCCTTCCCCTCTTTCCCCCCTCTCCCACCCCGGCCGGAGTATGCTCCGTTTTGCTGGGTGATTGATTCTGTAACCCGTGCTCCTTTGCCTTCCAGAATAGCGCGCCCCACGCCCTCTAATCTTAACGTAGAAGGAGATCTTTCAGCCCCTATTTCATACTCTGGTTGCAGGATGTCAGGGCAGTTTTCCTGGATGACTTATTGAAAGCTGCTGTCCAGGCTCTTCAGTCCAGTGACTTTCTCATGGTCTCTCCTGCACCTGTTTGCCAGGTCACGTGATCTTCCAGCGAGCTCCTTTACTTTTCTGTTTGTTCATTCTTTTGATTTTGTTTTCTTGATTCTTGATGTCTCATTAGCTTCCATCTGCCCAGCTTTGATTTTTAAGGAATTATTTTTCTTCAGTTAGCTTTGGTGCCTCCTTTTCCATTTGGGTGATTCCACTTTTTAAGTTGTTTTCTTTTTCCCTTTTTCTGCTTCCTTTTCCAAGCTGTTGATTCTTTTTCCATGATTCTCTTGCATAACTCTCATTTCCTTCCCCAGTTTTTCTTCTATTTCTCTTACTTCATTTTTAAAATATTTTTTTGAGCTCTTCCAGGAGGGATTTTTGCATTACCAGGTCATATTTCTCTTTGAGGCTTTATGTGTAGGAGTTTTGACGTTTTTATCTCCTGAGTTTTTTTGTTTTGATTTTCCCTTCCAGTAGCTTTCTATGGTTAGGGCCTTTTTTTCCCCTCTCATTTTTCCAGCCTATTTTTTAACTTTTAAAGTTGAAATCTGCTGCTGATGTACTGTCCCAAGCTTCTTGCCCATGCAAGATGAGTGGGAGTACAGGGGGTCTGATCACTGACTTTTTGTGTAGGGCCCTCTGGGGTTGGTGACTCACAATTGCACGAGGGTCACCTGGCCAATCTCATCCAGGGCTTCTGGGCCCAACAGTCCTGACCACTAGTCTACTACATTGGGACTGGAGACCTCACAGCTGGCCCACTCTGTTACTGGCCTGCTGTGCTGAGACCTTGAGACCTCGGTTGCTGATCTATGCTGTGGCTTAGAGCCTCCCGCTGGCTTGCCTGGACACCACCTGCACTGGGCTGCTCCCCACTTTACTCACACGAGACAGACCTTTCCTCTAGTACTTCTAAATTATCTCAGACTGGAAAACTGTTTCATCCTTTTGTGGGTTCTTTTGCTCCATAGTTCATTTTGAGGTGTGATTTAAAAGTTGCTTTGAGGGAAATTTGGGAGAGCTCAGGCAGCTTCCTACCTTTTCTCTTCTATCTTGGCTTTGCTCAGAAAGAGGTTTATTTTGCAGATTTCAGCATCAGCATTCAATTGGAAGGGAACTATAGAGCTCATCCAGCACTATGCGTATTGGGGCTGTGGGATTTAGTATTTAAGAGACTCTTAGTTTCCCCTGGAAAGAACAAATTCAGTTGAGTAGTAGGATCACAAGCCAAATTGCAAGGGGCTGAGAAATGAATGGGAGGCAAGGAAATGCAAGCATACTGATTACCCTTTCCCCCAGTCTGCTCTCCTTTCTATCATCCCCCTCTCTTATCAACCCTTGTCACCTGCTTTCCTGTAGGGTAAGATACCGATTGAATGTGTATGTCATTCCCTCCTTAAGCCACGTCCATTGAGAGTAAGGTTGACTCACTCCCTTTCACCTCCCTGTTCTTCCCCTCCATTGTAACAGCTTTCTTTTGCCTCTTTTATTGGAATAATTTTTTTTCTTTATCTCTTTGGGATGTAGACCTGGCAGCAGTATTGCTTGGTCAAAGGGCATGCATCGTTTCATAGGCTCTCTGGACGTAGTTCTGAATTGCTCAGCAGATCAGCTCATGTCACCACCAATGCTGCGATAGTATCTCAGTTTTCTTGGATCCCTCCAGTGATTATCCCTTTCCTTTTCTGCCATATTAGCCGACCTAATAGACGTGCGGAGTTTTACTTTGCATCGCTCTAATCAGTACTGATTTAGAGCGTTTTTTTCATGAGTATAGATAACCTTAATTTCTCCGAAAACTAAGGCCTGTCTTTTTAATGCTAACATTTTCCTGGTTTTTCTATATGGCCGTGACCCACGGAGTATGACAGCCTCCTAAGAACCTAAAACTGGTGCCATGCAGAAGGTGTAGTGTAAGCTGGTGGGTTCAATCAAGTGACAAGGAGCTCTGAAGAGTAGGAGTGGGGGTGTCAAGGAATTTGTGATAGGAAGGAGATCTCAGTTGGTCCCAGCAGGAATAAGAGTGGTTAGCCACAATGCGCCGTTGTTATCTGAGTAGTGTTAATAAAGAAGGGCCTCTAGTGTGTTGGGTGCACTTTGGGAAGGCATGAATGGGTTTTAATTTGCGTGATTAGAGGGTTTCCTGAATCAGCGAGATGGTGTCCTGTTGAGTTGTGTGTGACCAGCTGTAGGACAAGGAAGTAACAGGCTGAAGTAGAGACAGTGACGTGCAGTTGGATTGGTCAACCGTAGGATCCGGACTGTTGTTGTATGCCAGGGTACACAAGACCAGGCCTCTTGTACTGTAGGTTCAGTATGGAATAACAATTTTGAAATCAGTGTAAGTTTAAAAGAAAAAGTTGATTTGCTTAGCTTTATCAGGGGAAGAAAACTCAACAAGGATATTCAGCAGTGACTCCTTGTGGATTCAACTTCAGTGGATTCGGAGGCTCCTTACCTTCCAGTTCCCCGTGTTCCCGCTAATAACCAAGCGTCAGGGAGGAGCTGGAGCTCCTGGTGACTTTCTGTACTTACGTGACCAGGAGCAGTTTGAGCAGCCTGAGCCTTTAGTCCCCTAAGCCAATTAAGTCTGGGGGACCATTTCTGTCCCTTCTAAGGAAAAGAATTAGCCTCAGGAGTCTGGTGGATTTTTCCCATCTCACAGCTATGAAGGGAGGAATCGTGCTCACATAGGGGTGATGGGATGGGAGAAGTAGAAAGTTGAAGGGACTGACGGACAGGAAAGATGAGTGGGGGAGGATTCCAGCAAAAGGGGAGGTAGAGGAATATGAAGCTCGAATTGGAGAGGGGAACTTGAAAGTTTAGGATCGTGGAGGTAGCACAGTTGTGGATGCTACTGAGATCAGCACTGAGACTTTACCTGTGGTGGCTTATTTGGGCAGACCAAAGGCAGGAATTGTGGTCGTTGGGGGTCGGTGAATGGGGAGAGGGCTGGTTTGTGGCAACATATACATCCCCGTACGTGTGTGTGTCCTTGAATAGAAGGGTTGGGGTGAAAGGTACGTGTTAGACGAAAGTTATTTTGCTTTTGTCTGAATTGCTTTCAGTTTGTCTTTAGTGCAGATGCTTAATTTTGGTTATTAAATTAATTGATTGGAAAGAATCGTCTTTTGTACTCTGTTGCTAAAATGGATATTTGAATGAGCTAATTTTAGTATCTATTCAGCAGGAAATAATTGTTTTTTGTGATTATTAAAATTCTACAGAAAGACTCGAAAACACTTTCAAATGTCTGTTTATTTTCCTTTTTGGAGGGGGGAGGGCAGGGCAGTGTGGGGTGAGGTGACTTGCCCAAGGCCACACAGCTAAGTGTTCAGTGTCTGAGGTCAGGTCCTCCTGACTCAAGGGCTGGTGCTCTACTCACTGCGCCACCTGGCCGCCCAGTTTTCAAATATTTAAAGAAAAGGTTGTGTGTCTCTCAGTGAATGCCTTGGATTTTGTATAATGGTTAAGGTAATGTTAGTGGAAGGCTGAGAGTATTGGGGAAAAAAAAAGCCGTGCATGGTTTTTTCTTGTTTCTAAGGGTTCCTTTTGGGGAATAGAAAGTCGTTCAGATGATGGAGTCTGAGGACAGATTGAAGCATCATTTTTTTCACTTATTTTTCTTGCTTTTTTCCTTTTTGCACCATGGCTGTTATGGAAATATGCTATGCATAATTTCACATGTGTAACTGGTATCACATTTTTTGCCTTCTTGATGGGTAGGAGAAGGGCAAAAAGGAGGGAAAAAATTTGGACCTCAAAGTAAATAATATTTTAATTTTTAAAAATTTAAAAGGAAATTATTATTTTATTATTAAAGCATTTTATTTAAATAAAAAAAAATCATTGAGAGACTCACTTGATAAGGTCCTCCCAGAGGGGGACCAGAGTAGGGGCGGAGCACTGTATTTGGGAATGATAGAGGTACCAGCTTCTCTTCCTACTCCAGATACTCTAAGTGGTAGTTGACAGTGGGCAGTCCCAGCTTGTCCCTAAAGAGCTACTTTTGTCTTTGCTTGTTCGACATGTTTTTTAGCAAAAGGATTGTGAGGAAGGGTCAAAAGGAAAGATGGGTTTATCTAATTAAAGGTCTAGACAGTCATCCAGTCTATTAAGGAGAAGTTCTTAAACTGGAGTCCATGAATGTTTTTAAACAATTATAAAGGCTATTTTATTATGACTAGTTTTCTTAGTGATCCTCTATATTTTAATTTATGTGTCTAACGACCTTATTCTCAGAAGTGGGGCCTAGCTGGAGGTAAAGATACAGAAGAGATTAAAAATCCTCTTTCTTGAGCGTAGATGACCAAGGACATTTTGTGGGAGAAGTTCTCAACTGGTTACAAGTTTTTCAGCAATGAATACTTCATTCCTAAGAGGTCGTGCAAGTTTCTTAGGAGAGGCATTTGAAAGTACAATACAGCTGTGAGTTAGGGACAGGTGATATTCTAAACAATGTGGTAACTGTTACGTTATATTAATTTTTTCAGAGTTTTGTTGATTTAAAAGAAATTGCAGTCACTTCCCAATACTTTCCTGTCCTACCATTCTTTTTTTTTTTTAATTTTATTTTAGTTTGCATCATTCATTTCCACAAGATTTTGAGTTACATATTTTCTCCCCTTCTTT
>CM053587.1:811141-832630 GCA_028646515.1 Pseudochirops corinnae
CATTCTTCATGTTTATTGGAGGCCCCTGGTGGGGGTGGTCTGGCTGTGCTCTCCTCCTCCCTCTCTCTCCCATGATCTTTCTTTTCCCAAAAGAAGGAGTCTAGGGTTTGGGAGCTGTTCTTACTTGGCTTCTTATTCTTATTCTTACTCATGGTTGTTCAGACCGTGATTTTTTTTTTAAATCTCTGTGGGGCTCTGCTTGCAGAAGGCAAAGCTCTGTCCCATATCACTGGGGTCCTCCTGGCTGCCGTAGCTCTCAGGAAGATGCTGGGACTCTTCCTACCTAATTCCAGCTGACTGGATAATGAAGACTCCAAGACTGAGGCCCAAGACGGCGATCCAGATCCAGGCCGCTCAGCGCAAGAGCACTGGCCTGAGAACAATCGCTAAGTCCCCCTGTTGTCTACAGGCCTCAGGCGGGAAGCTGCAACGCGGAGGCGGGTGCAAAACCTCTGCCTTTCGCTTTTCCACTCTGGAGGCCTTTCAGCCAGACTCCTTATCTCCCCCTTTCACAATCCCCACGCGCAGCTGCTGCTGATCCGCTCACCTGAGAGGCTCCTGTCCAGCCGCCCCCGGTGCACAGGCACGGCTTCAGGCCAGGCTGGTTTCGGTTCGCAGTGCTGATATGGTTCCTCGTAACCGAGCTGATTTTAGTGGGAAGTATCTTTGTGTGCGTTTTGGAGTTCTAGGATTGGTTTAGATCCTATTTTATGGGTATTTTGGGGTGGCTCTATGAGAGCTGCGATATGTTGCTGCTGCTACACCGCCATCTTGGCTCCGCCCCCCCCCTTTAGAACAAGTAAGTACAGTTGAACAAATCAAATCAACATGTTGTCTGTTTCTGACACCGTATTTTAATTTCTGTGCCTGTCACCCTTTACCTCTGTGATGAGAGGCAGGATATCGATTACCGTTAACTCTGAAGTCAGTGACCTGCCTCACTTCATAGTTGTTTTCCTTCACATTATTTTCATAATTGTGTTAATTCTTCTCTTGCTGGATCAGTTCATGCAAGTCTTCTCACATTTCTCTATTTTTTGCATTTGTTATCTAGTCTTATTTATTTCTAATGCGTTTAGAGTAGAAGGTTTTGATCATCTATAATTTTCTGTAGAAAATGTTGATTCTTAGAAATCCAGTGACTTTAAAGACATTTCTACTGTGCTAAGTGGCTGAGGCATTTAAAGTCCATATCTACTAAAAGGAGGAAAAGGAATTTGTTTCAAAGAGCCTCCTCCTTAATTTCAGCAATCTTAGAGATATTTAGTAAGTATGTAAGACTTTTACCTAAAATCTGCGGGTAAGACGTGATTTTTGTAAGTTATTGATTTGTTAGTAAAAAGCTCTGCTGTTGTGGTGGGGGAAAACAGTCTTAGTTTCTGCAGATGTTTTATTGTGATAGATCTATTATCCAGCTATTAGAAGATAAATGACTTATCTTTCCCATTTTCCATGCCTCCAGAAAATTGAAATAAGAAGGGGAATATCATTTGGGCTGTATGATTAGGGCAGGTGGGATGGCCATTAATTTAAGAGAAGGAAATCTTGGCAGCATTGGCCAGCTTACACCACAGTATCAATCAAACCTTGATGCACTTCTTGTGATGACCCAGCACTCTCAGGTTTTTGCAGCGTTAATTAGAATTCATGACAAAATAGATGCAAGGAAACGTTTTGTACCCTTCATAATTTTATAGAAAATTTATTGTTATTAGAGGAACCATTTGCTTAGTGTGATTTTTTTCATTACCAGCTTGTCAACTAGCATAGATAATCTGGAGAAAATATGAACTCCATAGATTGGGTGTCACTTTTGTTGATGGTTCATGTAGTTTACCTTGGAGCGCAGCTAATGGCTGAAGTTCATAGCAACAGCACAGAAAAACGTGGCAACCGGTGGGAGACAAATGAACCATGTTTATTGCTTTAATATAAAAAATACATAAATGGAAAGCTGCATTTGAATTTGATGAGCTCATTGCTAGTTTTGTTGCAGTGATTTATTTCCCCCCTTATACAAAAAGCTACTATTGACACAGTGAGATGGAAATTAACTGACTGGATTTTGGAAACCAATATTTTTTGGTTTTAAAATCTGAGTGGATCATTTTGTTTTAATTCTGAGTGTTTTATGGAATATTGAACATTTAATAAACTTCAATTATCAACTATTTTGCTCACATTGAGATATAGGCTCAGACTGTTAAGACAATAGTAGAGTGAATACTGTTGAACGGTCAGTTGTAGCCTTTAAAATGATCTGTTTTCACTTTTCCTTTTTCAAATTACATTTTTAACGTGACAGAATAAGAGCTTTTTGCCTTCTTAGCTTTTGCTAATAGTGTTTTCTTGCTTCAGTTCTTTAACTTGAAACTTCTTTTAAACTTAAACCGTTTTCTTAACCAGTTCAAAGGGAATGTCACGTGGTCTCCAGGCATGTTTTAATGTTGTGTGATATAAACGGGAGATTAATTTGACTTGGAGGCCCAGTCAGGATTACTCAGGCCTTTGCAATTCATTCACTTATTAATCCATTCATGTATGTTTACTTATTTATTGAATTATCTTACATTTGCTCTGAAATTTAAGGATTCCTTTTCAGCTGATTGTTATTCATCTGAAAAATTTACCTTCCCCGGATAATTTTGTACACACACAGACACACACACACAGACACACACACAGACACACACACACACACAGACACACACACACACAGACACACACACACTTCTTCTGAATCATGTTACAGACCGTATTTTACAGTCTCAGAAGAGCTCAGATTTTCCTGTGGGTACATGCCACAGACTGTGTTTAGTGTTTTTAAGACATGTTTAAAAGATATTAATTTTAGTCTGTGGAAACGTGATAGTCACCGAGCTCTTAATTTCCGTTTAGAAAGAAGATTTGATGTAGTAGACATAAAAAAGTAATGGTGAGGGTATAAACAACTTTCCACATAAACAGAAAATGGAAAATTATCCTAAGCATAATACATTTTGATTTAGTTCTCACAAATAATCAATTCTTTGCTTTCTGGAATGACTCACATTCATGCTGGGACCAGCAGGCGCCAGTACATGGGCAGGGCTGGAGCCAATAAATGCGACTTCACGTTTGTTCTGATGGGTAATTCATAAAATCCCCACAGGACTTGAAACTTGTTTAGCATAATAGCAAGTCCATATTCTGAGCTGTTTTCTTTCCGTTGCATTGTTGGGTGCATATTAATAAACCAAATGTCAGCCAGATACAGGGAAAAACACTGAAAATATGAATATCATTGTATTTAATATTTTTCAAAAAGTGCCGTTTCAGTAAATTGTATTTCTATTTAATTGCTTACTTTAAGTCATTGGGGAAATTTTAGAGGTTGAAATGAAGAATCCCCAGTGTTGAGAAAGAATATGGCATTAATTTGCTGCTAGAAAGCTGTATCACATTGCTGGCTAACTGCACACGTATCAGTGGTTCACATCGATGTCCTGTCATGTTAGGTATGATATGATATATAACTTGACAGAGAAATATTAATTAAGCCACACACCTTTTGGGCAGTATGCTATTTTGACTACTCACAGCATTAATTTTGAAGAAATGTTCCTAACCTTTCAGACAGTTTTTGTTTTTGTGAAGAGATTATCTACATGAAAGTTATTTAAATGTACGATCAAGAATTTCTATACCAAAATGTACCAGTATTTTTCTCAAGTTAACTGAATAACTGGTATTTACCTCTCATTAAAAAATGTTGAACCTTGTTTAATGTTTTGATTTTTTTCATTTGTATGGTATATTATTTGTTAATTATATATTTGAGGCTATATTAGCTTTGAAAAATAGGAAAACTGATTTATGTTGGATCCTAATTTGATCCAGGTATAAGCAGTTTAACTGAAACTCTGAAACCCCTGATGGAAATTTTCAAGCTTTCTGTCTTAGGAAAGTGTTACATGGCCACATATATTAAATAAGTGTTAAATGTATTGCCTGTGGCATTGAGTTTTCTGATTAATGAGATGTTAAGACATGAACAGTTTTTTGAGCATTGTAAAGATTGCCAAAACGTCATTTTGCAGAATCATTGAGAAAAGTGTATCTTCCTGTGTTAATACTTTTTTCCTGTTCTAGCTGGTGGCTGGGAGTGTCGTGATGGCTTTTGAAGAAGTGTGCCCAGATAGAATAGATCTGATTCACAGAAACTACCGCAAGCTGTGTAATTTGCTGGTTGATGTGGAAGAGTGGGGGCAGGTTGTCATAATCCACATGCTGACCCGATACGCACGCACACAGTTTGTGAGTCCTTGGAAAGAGGTGAGTGTTCAACATGTCTGTCAGCTTGTAAGCTATCTCAGGAGGGTGTGATGGTTTATTTTGAGAAGAGACGTCTCAAATATGTCTGAATGAGAAGACCCCAAAATTCTGTAAAAAACTTCGTCTTTCATCTGCTCATTAAGTGAATAATTTCACAGTATTTGCAGTTTAGTCTGGTGCCTCCTGAAATGTCACTGTCAAGAGCAACACTGTGCCTTATCTACCAAAACCATGATCTTGTTATTTCCAGGTCCCAGCAGATCCAAACACTCGCTGCCAGCAGCACATATTATTATATTATTGTTCTACTAAAAGTAACTTAAAGCTATGAAATTAATTTTTCTTTTATACGATTTTATATAATATTATTGAATAGTAATAGTTTTTATATAGTGGTTTAAAATTTATAAAATACTTTCCATTCGTTAGCTTGGTTGAAGCTTATTAGCTTCAAACTATCAAACTATTCAAAACTGTCAAAACTATTTGACAGTTTTTTTTTAAAAACCTATATTCAGTTTAAAAAAAATTATAATTAGTACTTTAGTTGGCATTACATAGCAAAAATGAATGACAGTATGGGCCAATGAAGGTTAAATTATTTTCTCTCTTTGATATAAAGATGAGTTAAAAAGTAATTTTTGTTTTATTGCTGCATTGACAAGGTACTTCAAGCACTTTAGTTTTAAGACAGTTTGCAGTAGAAGCAGACAGCTTTTATATGTAACTAAGTTTTAATTACTTTTAAGAAAACTAAGTTAAAATAATTTAAATGCTATTAAAGTAGCACATTTAAGAAAGCTCTGGTATAGTCTCAAAGGCAAGCCCGTCAGAGAGTACAGTGGATGCTCAGTTGCTTAATGCTAGTAGGTATGTTATCAAAAGAGAGAAAAGGGCACATCTAAGTAGCTGAGAAGAAATGCTGGTACCATTTCTGAAACTCAGTTGTTTTCCCTCTAAGTTAGCTCCAGTTACCAAATTACATTGAAAGTCACACAAAATCTGAGATTTTGGGGGGGGGTATCTGATTCTAATTGAAAAATGTCTGTGATGCTGGTTTTGTCGTTTTCGTAGTAAACAGAGAGCAGTAAAGTTTTGAGCTGGCGCCAAGTGATGTGTCTTGGCTCCAGCCCTTGGAAGTGGTGCAGAAAGACCAGCATTGGGGGGAGGGATCTCCACACTAATGAAATCACTAATCTTTTGGTATCTTGAAGAATGACTTCAACTCTGAGGTGACATCTAGAACGTTGTTTTTTAAAGCTGATTGTCAAGGTAATTTGCAGTGATCAAGACACGAATGCTCTCGATTTAGTGATGCTCAGTAAATAATAATAACTGATATTCATGCCAGGGAGACTGAAATGCGCCTGAGTTTCTGCCGGAGAGTGTGATAAAAGTCCACGCGCTCCAGTGCTGCAAATGGTTTATCACGCCACTGATATGTATGGCGGCTTAAAGAAAGAACCGTTCTGTAGGTGGTTACAGGCAATGTGTTTAGTGTTCAGCGATTTACCATCACTTGTAATTAGTGGGGCTGTGTGTATGATTTTGAATCTCTGTCTAGTTCCATATTTAAAACTATAGTTACTACCCTGAATTAACTTTGCAGTCATTCTCACCACTGAATGATGTTTATCACTGTCTTTAACTGCATGGTGTTGTCCAGTGCGTTTTAACTACAGCCAAAAGTAAGCGACGTTAGCATATGAAATAATCGCAGTATATTTCATTTATCTGTTTGTTTCTTCATTCATTCATTTATTTAGTAAAAGTCAAAAAAGGGGGAAAATTAAGAAAATCAAGGGAAGATCAATCTCTTCATAATTCTGTCTTCTAGAAAGTGTGAAAAAGGGCAGACATTAGCAGCCTTGTGGTGTAATAGGAACAAACCTGGACTTGTATTTTAAATTTTGGAATTTCAGGTTCTGACTTCTGTTCTGACGAGATGCATGATTCTGGTGGAATCACTTGATGTCTCATTTATCTGCTCGGGTTTTTAATCTGTAAAGTAGGAATAATGATGCTACCTCTGAGTGCCGTCGTGAGAAAAGTATTCTGTGAATGTGATAAGAAACGTGAGTTGGGGTGATGAATCCGGCGTTTAAGTGTTGGAGAATCGTGATAATAGCTAAGAGCTGACAGTTACATAATATTTGCTGCTTTCCAGGCACTGTGAAGCCCCAACAACCCGTCCATGCGGGTGCTTTTGTTTTGTCCCATTTTCCCAGATGAGGAAACACAGGAAAGCAGAAGTTGAATGACTTGCCCAGGGTCACAAAGCTAGCGTTTGAGACTGGATGGGAAGACAGGTCCTTCTGACTCCAGGCACGGTGCTTCCGTGTTCCAGTCTCATGCCGCCTTTTGCACAGTTTATAGGGTTCTGAGGCCCATCCTCCAATGCCAAGGGCATCACTGCACCAATGTGTAAGTGCAGACACGAGCTCCAGCCTATAGCAGGTGGGCACTACGTAGGTGCAGATGGGGAAGTAGCCTTTACGGTGCATTGTCATATCTCTGATCCTTTCTCTTCCATGTGCCCTGCCCCAGGTCCTAACAGCTCCTTGTCTTTTCTGTTCTTTGGTTGCCTGAATATGAAGGAAAGTGTTGACTTGACAAAGATGTCAGTAATCTTGTGAGCTTCCCAGAACAGATTGACCTTGTTTTCCTAGGGTTTGTATAGTTAATTCAGGTGATTGAAACATTTTTATCCATCGCTGTCTTATAGCTAGAGCTAGACTGAGCTGGAAGAAACTAGACAACACCTCGGATGCACCTTCGGCCTTCAGGTTGTGCTTTTAACATGGTCAAGGTGCTGTAGATGGTAAGGCCGACTTTATGGGTCGGAGTACATCACAGTAAGTCATTGTCATGGGAAGGAGCCCTGCAGAACTTTGTTTTTCACAAGTGCAGAGTGATATCCACTGATGACAACTCTGATACAGGGATTTTCATAGAATCAGACAAGTGAAAGGTCTCTTAAGGGTTTTTTAAAAATACGTATCTTGTATGTGTGTCTGTGTGCGTGTGTGTGATAAATGAGGAATGGAGTTGTGGAAAAAACTCTTTGAATCTGTACATTAATCAGTTCTGAAAGCTTTTCTTTTTACGTTGTTTCATGATCCTTATAGCCAGCTGCTATCAGTGAAATAGGAAGGGCTGATGGTGGTATCTGATACGAGAAGGGGAAAATAAGACTCAAGGAATTTGTGACTTGCCCAAGGTCGAGAAATCATTAAGTGGTAGGACAAGGACGAGTGCCTAGGATCTTTGGACCTGTAGTCTGATGATCTTTCCATTGCACCATTTGATGTGTTTTCTCATAGTATGTCTATTACTTATGCATTGTGATTTTTTTTCTTTTTAAGATCCTAGTCAGCCTTTGTGACTAAATATTTTTTGAAATATATCAACTGTTTGCTTTTTATTCTTTTTAAAATTAGATTGAATAGTCATTGAAACCACCAAACTAATATGCTTTACAAAAAAAAAGTCATTTTATGTACTGAATTAGTTTAACATTGGTATGTGTTTATATGCTTGAAGGCAAAACTGATTACTTTGGGAATTGAAAATTAGTAGAAATACTTTTTGAGATGAGCTGCCATGTGTGCCTTTGTCAATAACTTCTGAAATGAACACATCATATATAACTAGGCATCTTAAACAGCAGAAGAGATTTTTAATTTAGTTTATTTGCATCATTATAGATCAGTATTTAGGCTGTTTATATGTAAATGTATGATTTGAGGAACAATTAAGTGTTGACAAAGTAGATTGCAGTCATATCAATTGCAGTGCATTTTCCATAATTTTTCTAACTGACATCTTTGATGATAAATGGTGGATGCCAAGTCAAAGCCGATTATACAGTGCACTAGGAATTCATGGCGCTGTCAGGGAGAAGACCGATTGACTTTAAATTTACATATTAATGAGAAGATTTGTTAAGAGGGTGCTTGACTATAGAAAATAACAGCATATTTATAGGGCGCGACATTTTATAAATAAAGCTGATGCAGGAAAATGGAAATTAAACCTTTTAGGTTAATAAATTCAAGAGACTGCTAAAATGCATATTTGCATTTTTATTTTCTTAAATTTACCTTACTCTTTGGACAATATATGCAGGGTTTTTTCTATTCTGGGTCAAGTTTGAATAATTCCTAAGGACTTAAAAAATCTTCAGTTAAATACCATTGCCTTTGTATAAATATAAGAGGGAAAAAGTAGTTTGAAACTTAAATACCTGACAAAACTTTTTTTTTTTCTTGCTGGAATAAAGTGATCTTATAAATGCATGTCATTAAACAGTTGAATTTTAGAACCCCTTTAAAAAATTTTTTTGGGTGCTCTTTTAGTGGCGTTCATAATACTTAAGCTCTGACTTTGAGACTTCACAATTTTTTCTTGTGAATTTTGAAATTTTTAATGCCAGATAAAATATTTGTATATTATTACTAAAGTTCTCAACACTTATCAAGGATTATTTCTGTCTGCTGTATTTTTAAAAAATGGAACCTGAGGTAAAAAATTTTCATAAAGTTTCATTAAACTTAAAAGTTTGATCTCTCAATATTTAATGCTCAATTCTACATTACTGAGCTATATTTCTGGTAATATCAACTATATAACTTTGGCGTGCAGTGTTATTAGAGCAGCTATATATGTTCAACCTTCTGGGACAGTCCTCATTTCAAGAAAAGTTTTAATAGGTCATTGACCTTTTTGTCAGATCCAGGTGTTTTGGAGTTGGAAAATTTAATCATTATGACTGATGTAATTTTATATCTACTTTTTCTTAAAGTCTGTGGGTCATATCGAGAAACATTTTCTTACATAAAAGATAGTATGTATCTTTGTTTATGTTTGAAATACTTTGAAAATAATGTTCTATTTAAAAACAATTGTTTTTCAATATAAAATATATTATACACTAAAATCTTTTTTTTTTTTAAATTAAGAGACTTAAATGTCTTCCTAGTTCTTTGAGTAGTTCTAGTGGCTAAGTAAAACATAAACCCATTAACCCAACACTTCATAATGCAAAGTTTATATGCATAGTTGTGGTCAAAGGAATACTTAAATTTGTTTAAAAAAATCTTTTTATTGAAAGTAATTTAATAAGAATTACATAAAACTCCAAAGTTATCCTCACTATCTGAAAATTAAAGAAGACTGAGCAGACTGGATGAAGAGTTTTAGTAGAGTGGGTATTATTATCAATAAAATGATAATTAGTATGAATCATACTATCCCATGGTGCTTTAAGATTTACCATTTATAAATAATGTGACACCATGCACGAGCAGCTTCCCAAAATAATGCTACTGTGAACAGCTTTTAAGGTTCTGATTACACAGTATAGTGAATACTCCATTTTTTCAAGAACCAGTTAAAGGAAGACATTTTCAGAAAATCAAGATACAGCATTCACAACATTACATTATCACAGAAATCACAGAAAATCACAATAGAGTGTTCACAACAGCTTATCATTAAAATGGCCACACAGTTTTCACCAAAGTGGTCACGGTATTTAGAACAAAGAACAAAAGAACAGTCATCTGGTATCCCTAAGGAGGTTTGCGTCCTCACTCAGTCATTCAGTCATCTCAGAATACAAGTCAGTCTTCCACTCATGGGGCAACTAGATTAACTTAATCAGTCACTTATTTAGCAATCAGTTACTAAGTATCACTAATCACTAAATACAGTCATTAGAAAATGCACAAACCCCCCCCCACCCCTAGATCACTAGTAAACCATGTTGTCATCACAGCATTCATAGAAGAATGAATCTTCATAGGAGATTTCTAAAGTTACAGTACAACTAAAAAGTAAACATAGATTCAAAGTAATAGTAGGAAAAACGAATAAGAAAAAGATCCTTCTGGACGAAAGCATTTATAGTAGCTTTTTTTGGTTATGGAACAGAAGTGTACGTTAAAGGGGTGGCCAGCAATTATGGAAAGGCAGAACAATTTGTAGCATATTGATGTGATAGAATATTGCTGAACTATAAGAAATGGCAAAAGGGAACGTTTAAGAGAAACCGGGCAAGATTTGTGTGAATTGATGCAGAATGGAATGAGCTGAGGCAGTACAGCAGTGCATATCGAGATCAATAAAAGCAGCATTGCAAGTCTTATCAGCGCAGGGCCAGATGTGATTCCAGAGAACCAGGAATAAGGCCCTCGGCCCACTTTTTGATAGAGGAGTGATAGATGCAAAGGGCCAGACAATACAGATGCTTTCAGATGAAATTTGTTTTACTTGACCATGCACATGTGTTACACAGATAAGTTTTTCTCTCAGTCTTTGGGGGTGGAGAAAGGTAGGAGCCAGGGGTACATTAGTAGTACTAATAGTGGGAGAAGGGGAAGAAGAAGGAGAGAGAGAAGGAGAGGGGGAAGGGAAAAGATGGAGAAAGAGATTGATCAAAGCATTTAAAAAAAATGCATAGAGGAGAAAAGAAAGAAGACCAGAAGGAGTTATAGACAAGTAGGACAGCTTTGAGAGTTGCATGCTGAAGTTATTATATGTAAAAAGACAAGAAAGCCATTTTTAAAGATCTCTGGCTGTATTTTTTGGTTCTGTTATATACATAGAAAGGCCCATTTCATTTGATG
The DNA here is from genome assembly GCA_028646515.1 of Pseudochirops corinnae. NCBI lineage: Eukaryota > Metazoa > Chordata > Mammalia > Diprotodontia > Pseudocheiridae > Pseudochirops > Pseudochirops corinnae. Next base: position 822,085 of record CM053587.1, read on the forward strand.
TTAAGTTTAGAATAGAAAGTATACGATATCTTTTGCCTTCTGGCATATCATTGTCAAAGCTTTATAGTGATGGCAGGCGGCTACATCATCTGTGTCTGAATTTTCTCCTTGACCTAGAAACTCTGCATCTTGGTCATGATGTTCCTGGGAGGGTTTTTTCCCCCAGTTTCTTTGAGATGAACAGTGAATTCTTTCAGTTCCTGCTTTGCCCTCTGGTTCTAAGAGGTTTGGGTAATTTTCTGTTAAGATACCTTGAAATACGATGTCTGGGTGTTGTGTCCGTCCACCCTCCCACCCCCACCCTCCATAGTCTAGTCATTCTTAAATTTTTTTTCTCTTTCATCTATTTTTCAGGTCAGTGTATTTGCTATGAGATATCTTACAATCTGGTCCCATTTTTTTCCCCCAGCTTTTTGACTTTATTTAAATATTTCTTATTGTCTCGTGGAGTCATTGGAGTGTGTTTATTCCATCTAATTTTTAGAGAGTTTATTGATTGGGCAGAGTTTTGTACCTCTTATGCTAAGCTGTTAATTCCTTTTCCAGTTCTTATTCCCAAAGGCCTCAGCATTTCAAAACTCTTTTAAGCCCTTGCTTTGTCTCTTCCAGATGTTTTTGTTGAAGTTTTGCCCAAGCGGTATTTTCATTTGAGGCGCTGCGTGCTGGTTTTTGGAGTCGTTCTCTTCTGTGTTTCTCTTGAGCGTCCCTGGCACTGTAATAGCACATCACGGCGGGGGTCTTTTTGTTTGTTTGTTTTGGTTTTTGTTACCCAATATTATGGCCTGTTGCCTGGATTTTGTACTTGATGTCAGTGCTGGGCTCTGCCACACTTGTGGAGCAGATGTCTTAGCTGGTTCTGTTGCTGCTTTATTAGGGTTTCAAGTTTCTTGTTATTCTCGGATCTCGGGGACAGACTGGGAACTTGCAGGTTTTCAGTGCTCCCGAATGGGTCAGACCCAGGACAGTGTCTGTGTGCTGCCCCCGTCGTCCTAACTCCTTTGAGCACAAGTGAGAGTTAACCTGCTACGCTGCCTCCGTCAGCAAGCCGGAAAGCTCTTTTTAGCGCTTGAGAGTGGCAGGATTGTAGGTTACCCTTTGCCTTGGGACTCATTCCTTGATTGTTCCTCTGCAACCTGGGGTGAATGAGCTGTGGTCTAAGATACGCTGCTGCTGGCGGCTTCCGAACTTCCTCCTATCTCTGCACACTTTCCAGAGCCTCCCTGATCATGAACACTGCCATGTGCTAATATCCTTTTCACTCTGATCTAAATCAGAAAAACTTGAAACTATGACCTGGGTAGTGGGTGACAAACCTGCCTGTTTGTCCCTGTCCCCAGCCAGTGCCCCACCTAGTGCCTGTTTCTAGGTGCTGGAGTGCTTGTACTGTGTGCTTCTGGCTAGGCCTGTCTCCAGTGTCCACAGACTTGGCTTCCTGTCTCTTATAGAGAGCTGGGCTAGATCAGTAGCTCACTGGGACTATTTTGAATTTCCCCGCCAGGATTCTTTCTGGTGCATTTTCTTCATACTTTTTTGGAGACGTTTGTGGATTGGAGCTCACCACATTGCTTTCCACCATTCTGGCATCTTGGCTCTACTTTTCCATGCCATCAGAATTTAAGAGCAGACCTTTGTCTTCCATTCTCTCTTATAATAGTGGAAGGTGGTTTTTAAGTAGATAGCAAATTAGGAATGGCAAGCTGTAGATGGCACATCAAAATCATGATTAAAATTTTCTCCCAGGGTTGTTTAATAAATGCTTGTTAACTGACTGACTTCAAGAAGTCTCTTTTGTAGGTATTGTTTTAGAAAAATTATTAATTGTTTCCTTATGTATTTGACTTGAGTTTTGTGGAAGAAAATGTGTTAGGTCATGTGATTCATAGTAATTCACCCATGATCCAAGAATGAGTGTATTTGTGTATCTGCTTTACCATTAGTCTTTCTCCTCCCAATTATAGACTTTCTTACCTTGCACCCTTTCCTGGGACATTTTAAAAGTCATTTATTTTGAGAAGATGTCTCCTAAGAACTACTCCAGGGCTGCATTGGAGGTGACCACAACCCTGGCATCTTGAAGCCTCTGTTTAGTGCAATATAAGCACTAGCAGGTTTGTTGTGCTGGGAAGACTTCTCTTCTGGTTTTAATGAAATAACTGCGGTGTCTGCTTCCAGGAAGCAGCCTTGCTAATCATGGAAAGGCTCATTACCAATAGGCTGACCATTTTGTGATGAATTCTTTGGCCCTGACAACCCATAAAGTAAAAATAGGAGATGGGCGTAAGTCATGTGCAGCGCTCGTGTCCTCTGCCTCCTCTGGCTTTCTCAGGGCTCTCAGCGAGAGTGACAGGGAAGGTAAAAGGAGCTTTTAAGAATTCTCTACTCTTTATACAATTTTCCGGTTTTAATTTGAGTGTTGGAACTCTAAATGTGAGATTTCTGGCCTGTGGTTGAGTGCCTATACTGCTATAGGAGTAATTTTGTAAATCCTCATCATAAATAAACTAAAAAAGAAAGACTTCCACTTAAATGGAAGGACGGCTTATAGGTGCCCCTCAGAGGAGGGGTTCCCGACTTCCTTTGTGTCTTAGTCCTTTTTGGCAGTCTGGTGAAGCCCATGGGCCCTTTCTTAGCATGTTTTTAAAAATGTCTTAAAATGTTTTAAAACAGAAAATAGCTTTGAGAAGGAAGCTAATTATATTGAGACTTAAAAACAAACAAACACGTTTATGGGTTTTATTTTAAGTTCTCTATCTTAGACTAAGAAAGGCATTGGTGGAGCTGGTTTTTAAATCCTGCATCCAAATGCAGCAATAAACAGTGCTTCTTAGAACATTTAGTCATTTTAGGTGACAGTATTCATGAAAAATGTTTGCAAAAATGTCACTATGAAAATACAAGCACCAACACTGGTTATAGAGGCTTCTGGTGATTCAGTGGATAGAAAGCTGTAGTATGTGAGTTCAAATCTGATTTCTGTGACCTAGGCAAGTCAGTTAATAGCTTTCTGCCTCAATCTCCTCAACCAAAAACGGAGATAATGGTGCCTACCTTGGAGGATTGTCATGAGGATCAAGTGAAACAATATTTGTAATAAATACTTAGTTCAGTACCTGGCACATAGTTGATTCTATGTTGGCGAATGAAGAGAAATTCTAGAAATAGCTGAGTAAAATTCCAGATTAGATGGACATATGCTTTAACACCCAGTGTCTTAAACGAAGAGATCGGAATAGCTGAGAGCAGTGTGAATTGTTTTGGAAAGTGTGTTTCAGGAATAAGGGGTGCCACAGGTCACGGATTGGTTAGACTGCAGACAGCCTCACACTTCTACGTCAGGAATACTTGATTTGAGAAAAGATTCAGTGGGTGCTGGATTTGATGAACACAGAACATCTTTTAATGACCAGGAGAAGACTCGATGTGGGAGTCAGACCTGAAATCCACTGCCTGTATGTAGAAAGGTTCAGAATACACAGCTGGAAAAACAACATTATTGAGTAAAAGATGTGGCATGAGACTGAAAGAACTACACTGGGGCTCTCTTGAAATAAATAACGAGAGATGGATAACGGGTAGTAAGAAGGACGTTGATTCAGGTTGTCCATTTGAAACCCTCATTAGAATGGGCCGTCTCCAGTACCGTGGTTATTGGGTCACATCTCTATTTCTCAGCTAATTTGGTCCTTTTACTTCCTCTCTGCTCCCTCTCTCTTAAACCCTCTCCAGTCTTACTAATTTTTTTGTGTCCCCAGCATTTAGAACAGTGCGTAGCATATCGTATTGATATGACTTGACTTATGCTGAAACTGCGCTCCCTCAAGTCACCAGCGATCACTCAGTTGCCATATCTCATCGTCTTTTCTCCGTCCTCACTCTTCTTAGATTCAGAGCCAGAAGAAACTTGAAGAGGTTGAATCCATCCCCTAAAGTTCAAGAAGGAGAAACTGAGGTACAGAGCAGCTAAGTGAGTGTCTGGGGCTTGATTGGAAGTCATCTTCCTGTCTCCGTGGCCTGTACTCTGTCCTCTGTGCCACTGACTTTTAGATTGCCCACAGTCAGCATTTAACTCAGTATCTTGCAAGACTTGACTGGCGATAAGAATTGCCCATCAGAAGTAAAGTGCATTTATTAACTGAGAGGTGACATCCCCACATTACCAGCATAAGTCTCAGAATATTTTGGAGGATTCAACATGAACTGTGCTGGAATTGGAGCATTATCACAGACTAAACGTTTATCTGTAATTATTTGGGTGTAACGTTGATCACAAAAACTTAACAACATTTTTAAGGCATGAGGCCTCAGCAGATACTTAAAGTCTGCCTCCACAGAACAGAAGACTTCCAAAATAGAGCCAGCCACGCCCAGAATCTTGTGTGAGCCAAGGAGGTTTATGTTGTCCCCGATGTCATCTCTGCTACTGAACTTGGACCACTCATCCTCGTAGCACGTTCACTTGCTTTTATTCAGTTACAAAAAAAGCCAACAGCCCAGACAAGAGTCTGTTGGCGCCACACACAAAATTACCGTGTGACAAATTACTGTTCGAATCCCATTGAAAAGGGTGAGAACATAATAACGATGAACATTTGCAAATCTCCACATGCGTCATTTTATTTGACCAGATGAACATCTTTATGTTCTTCCACTTGCTCTTTTTTCTTTTTCTTTCCTTCTTACTCACCTTTTTCTTTTCTGTGTTCTTTCTAATAGTTCTCTATGTCTTAGCTAGTGACACTTAAAGTCATTCTTCACCCTTCTCTGTCAGACACAGGGCAGAACAAAGTCCTGCCTCCTGTTTTAGTCCAGTGTTGTAGTGACTGCCTTAATAGTACCTGCAGCACTGCTTCTTAGTCACACACTTGTTTAAGGGGAGCCTACTTTCATATTCTGCAGAGGGGGCGGACTTTGATTAAAAATGTTGGAAACAAACATTGGGTGTGGGATTATTTTTAATTTAGGAAAAAAGAAGAAATCACAAAATATCAGAGTTGGAAGACACCTAAGAATGACAGTACCCTCATAATCCCTGCAAAAGCCATCTTCTGGATTTTACTGAAGGGCCTCAAGGAAGCAGAGTCCGTTACTCTCTTAGGCAGCTCCTTATACTTTTAGGCAGCTCTAAGTGGCAGGAATTTTTAAAAAGTCATTTTGAGGGTTCAGTATTTGTCTGTCTCTCTGTCTATCTCTCTGTTTCCCTGTCTGTATCGATCTATCTATGTATTCATCTATCTGTCATCTATCTGTCTGTCTATGTATCTATCTATCTATTATCTATCCATCTATCATCTATCTATCATCTATCTGTCATCTATCTATCTGTCTGTCTATCTATCTATCTATCTATGTATCCATCTGTCATCTATCTGTGTCTATGTATCTATCTATCTATTATCTATCCATCTATCATCTATCTATCATCTATCTATCTATCTATCTATCTATCTATCTATCTATCTATCTATCTATCTATCTGTCATCTCTCTATCTATCTATCTAATGTCTTCCTTTCTCACCTGGGCTGGAAGTGGAACAGCCCTCATGGACATTAATGCTAATCAGGGGGAAGACTTTAGCCTGCTCCATTTTTCTCATCTGGGCCTGTTTGCACTTCCTTAGTCAGCCTGGTATCTCACCATGGTAGTGCTAGACTATGCATGTGCAGACTCCTGATTGACTTTAGCCATATTGTACCTCAGAACCCCCAAATTCAAGTGATTTCCCAGTCTCAGGCTGCCCCGGGAACCACCATGCCAACCTTGAACGTGCAACTTATTAAAGTCCTTATATCTTTCTAAACAAACTATTTTACCTCGCCATTTTGTGTACCTGTAAAGTCACATTTTTAATTTACTTATGTGAATATGAAGTCCTACACATAAATTAAGCTACCAAGCACCTCCTGTGTGCTGGCCGGTTGGTGGGCACCCTTTGTATTCCAGCTGTTTCTCCTCTTTTAGAATCATTGAGTTTGTTTTCCTTGTGACTACTCTCTCTTTCCCATTATCATCCATCCTAACTGCTCCTGCCCCTTCCCTGCGTGTTTGCTCCTTCACTTTGGTACATTTCCACACTAAACTCTTTGTGTGCATGTGTTCAGTCCTCCTTCATCCATTTTAGGTAAGAATGGGGCTCATCAGATGATTGTTTTTCCGCCGTCTCCTCCAAGTCTCTACGCTCTTCTTTTAGATCTAAGTAAGACCAGGTTCCCCACACTTCTTCCTCCGTTCTGTACCAGCGTATTCCTCCTTTTATTTCCCCTTCTCTCTCCTCTCTCTTTAAATCTCCTTCAAGGTTTTTCTTCTTTTACTCCCTCAATACCCTTGGCAGTGGGTAGGGCACTGGGCTTGGAGTCAAGAAAAACTTTAGTTCAAATCTGGATTCAGATACTTGCTAAGTGTGTGTGACCCTGGGCAAGTCACTTAACCTCTGTTTTCCTCAATATCCTCATTTGTGTAATGGGTCTCATAGTAGCATCTACCTTCCAGGGTCGTTGTGTGAGGATCGAATGAGATAATAATTGTAGAGTGCTTAACCCAGGGCTTGGCACATAGTAGGCACTGTGTAAATGTTTGCTGTCATCACCTGAATACTGATGTCTGAAGGGACCCTTGGCTCCCCTCAGATATAAAGAAAATCTGCACTCCATGCTTTGGGAAAGTGTGTAAAAACCACTTGCTGTAAGGTGGAAAAACAAAGAACAAGGTACATTTTTATCACAATCTACAGAACGCCCAGACAAGGAAAGTCATGGTACCTTCCCCCCTACAAACATATATTTGCATCTCATCTCCATGACTTTACACTTTGGTTATTTCCCAGGCCTGGAATGTTGTTCTCATGTGTTTCTAATCTAGTTTTAAACATTTGAAAATAAGTCATTGAAACCCAAGTAAGATAAAAGGGGGAATTATAAAAATTAAAATTGAAATTTTAATAATTAAATTATTAAAGAAAACCAGTGAATATTTTTAGGAAAAAGATGTATAAATAATCACCTATTTACTCATATAATATGTGAAAGAAAAAAAAAACAAATAGCATGAAATGGAGAGGGAAAAATAATAACGAGGAAACAAGATATGATCACTTGATTTTTTAAGTTGAGATGGGAAAAGAGGGAATGACAGGCCAGCAAAACTGACAGTTACAACAGGGGGCGCACGATGCTAAGAAAGACAAGGGGAGTTTTTTTCACGTGGTTTGTGTTATGTCCAGCGCCTTCTGATGATGACGTATATAGGTTTCTGTGTAGTCGACGTGTCTTTGGCCTCTTTCCTTCCTTCTATCAGACCCATAATCCCAACGTTTTTCATCGTTCTCCCTTATTCCTAGCTTTGCTTTGAAGTTGCCATCATAACATATTGACCTAGGATTCCTTTACCTAGCTGCCGTAATGGCCGCAGTCGTACTCTGGCAAGTGGTCATCATGAGCATTGCGATACGAAATGGCCAAGTTGATGTTTTGTGAAAGGGTGGTTTCTTGTTGCCGTTGGACACATGGTAACGACTGGTCTCCGAATTCTTTTATTTGGCTTGCCAAGGAGAACTTTCACATGTTTGTTAAGTTGCACTTAGTGGCTGCAAAGTGCTTGTTTTTGTGTCTGTTTATCTCGATAATTGCTCTGTCGCGCATTTCAGCAGGGAACAGTTTTTGCCACTATCTCAGATCAGCCTTGTCAGCTGTATTCTCATGGGGAAATAGAGTTGATTTGGAAAGGATTTGAAAAGATTGGATGACATCTTTCCCCTGTAGAAACAATGAGTATGGTTCAGAGGGCACAATTCAAAATCCATGGTGATCTTCCATTTTTTGAAACCTGTTGGTAGATCTGTGATCATATAATTGTTCTTCTCTGTTCTGCCCTGGCCACTTTTACCACGCCTCCAGGACGTTACACCTCCACCCTCAGCTCATTGATGGGGTTCTAGGTGGCTACCTTGAAAGCGGAAGAGACGGGGTAGAACACGTTTGAGTTGCTTGTTCTGCCAGCTACTAGAAGGAGTTCACGTGTCCAAGAGGGCTCTTTCAGGGTGTCTCGGAATGAAAGTGGAAGAATGAATGTAGCCTGATTGTTTTCATCAAAATTGCCCCTGGTTCAGTAGTCTTATTAATTGTATCTGATCCAAGGGTGACTCAGATTGTCTTTGACTCAGCCTCAGTTAGGATTGGCGTAGCTTAGAAGCCATCCCATCGGCAGTGGCGCACTTCAGCCTTGAGAGATGGCGTGAGTGGCGGATACTGTAACCGCGGCTCCATTCTCAGAGTGGCATAGAGGTTGCGTTGTCTGAAATTTTTGACATAATTGACACTGAGGTGTTGCTTTCTCTTTCCTTTCATATTTTCTCCCATTTATTTTTAATGTACAACCTGCCCTTTATGATATTTTTCACAATTTTTACGTTTATTTGCCATCAGTTTGAGTGTATGCTTGTTTTTATTGTCATCTCTAGACGATCAACTCAAGGGTAAATCCTTTGTTTAATTTACTTTGCCAGATGTGTAACAAGTCATCTATCTATGTTGATATTTAATAAGTAGTTTTAGATTAAAATAATGAAAATTTTGTAACTGAAGGGGCCTTAGGAGTTATTTAGTCTGTCTCTTTTTATTAATTAAATTAATATCCCTAATGTCACGTGGCTAGTTATTACAGGGGAATTTTTTTCAGCCCTCTACAAGGCCATAGAGCGACTGGGCCCTGTTTACATGACCTTAAAGGACCCAGTGTGAACTCTGTTTCATGAGATGGCTAGCATGGGAGGAAAACTTAAGTGCAAGAATTAGTCATTGTCTGTTTATTGGAACACAGTTTAGTAGCTTTTTAAACATAATCTCATGTCCAAATCCCGAGATTGAACCTGTCTTCTTACGTATTTATCTAAAGTCTTAACAACCTTGCCTAGCTCTGTGCAGTTTGTTTTAGCAAGTTGAGTTCAGGTTTTATTACGTAAGGAGAATAGTCGTGTTTCAGTTATTGGGATGAGTTCAACTTAATTTGATTTATTTTTAATGGGTTATAACTGTGAAGTTGCCAGTGAAAGAAAGGACATAATTTGTGATTTTCTTCATCTTTCTCACTGCTTTACCAAAAACAAACCAAAGCCAAATACCAACCTCATGCTCAGACTGTGTTTACAGTAGATCTTAGAGCTCAAAGTGAATATTCACAGGTATTTTCATTCGCCCTTACTCAATTCTTGTGACGTAAAGAGAAAGAAACGACATTTAACTTATTTTTTTACAGATGACTAAACTGAAGGGTGGGAAGTTGTTTGCTTAAGTTCACATGATGAATCATTGCCGAAGCCACAACTAAATCTAAATTCACCTGTGTCTTAACATAGAATTAGTTTCTGTTCTCTCACTTTTCAGACGTGTGTGTGTGTGTGTGTGTGTGTGTGTGTGTGTGTGTGTGTGTGTGTGTGTGTTCTTATAAACATTTTCTAGGCTGTTTCGTAATGGCTTCTAATTCCTGTCACTATGACTGTCTTGAGTAGGACATTGAACATCGTAGTGTAGTCACAAACACAGCATCTCCTCATGGCTACACTTTATTTTAAGGAACTCTTAGAGATGCCCTGTGGCATCCCAGGCTACTGTGGCACATCATTTGATAACCACTGTACTTGATGAGCTTGCAACTGAATGTAGAGCCAGAAGAAATGAGAAGTGTTGTGGGCTATTGAACACTGTGAATTTTCACAGTGGCTCCACACAATGTTACTTAGCACAGGTGTTTCTATAATTGTGATGTATTGGGGGAGATTCAGTGTTCAATGGGCCTCAAACCCACACTTCCACCTGTATGGTGGAGTGGTTACTGGGCTGTGGTGTAAAACATGGAGAATGTTAGGAATGCTGGGTGCTTTACAGATAGAGAAAAATCTCAAAACATTATCCTAATTGCATGAAGCTTCTTCCAGACTTGTTTTATTGGGAGCATGGGATTTTTATATTTGATAAAATACTTGGAAAAAAAAATTCACAACATTTTCCTTGCGGAGAGAGAACATTTTGTGCCTGAGGGATGGTCGCTAAAAATGCCCGGAGTCCAGAGATAGAGCGTCGTGTTGGACAACAGCAAAGAGGACCAGTGTCACTGGATTGAGTTTTGTGTAAGAGGCGTTAAGTTATAAAAATACTGGACGGTAAGGAGGAGGGCTGGTTATGAAGGGCTTCCATTGTTCAACAGGGTTGTATTTGATCCCAGAGGTCATAGGGAGCCTCTGGAGTTTATTGAATAAGGAGGTAGTTGTTTGTCCTCTGTTCTCAAAGAGCACCGTGACAGCAGGAAGGTGATGCCATGGCTTGCAGGGGAATTGGAGTTAAGTGAGGCAGGGCTGTGCAGAGTCACCAGCCTCACTCTCTGCCCCAGAGCCATCTGCTCCAGTGGTGAGATATAGATCAGGATGACTGGAGATGGCCCCCAAGGAGGTGGTGGAGGATATGGTCAGGTCACTTTAGGAAGATTACCTTGACAGCTGAATATAATTGGTCTATATAGTGCAGAGAGACTCTTAACACAGTGTCCCCGTCCCCCCC
>CM053587.1:833130-895894 GCA_028646515.1 Pseudochirops corinnae
AATCACACTCTCACAGTGTGCTCACTATGGAGAGGTTCTATGTAATTTCACATGTTCAGCCTGTATTTGATTGCTTGTCCTTCCAGTGGGGGTGGTTGATGAGGGAGGAAGAGAAAGAATCCAGAATCTAAAGTTCTATAATCAAATGTTAAAAATCTCTCTCTCTCTCTCTCTGCATATATATATATATATATATGCAATTATTATTATTATTATTATTATTAACTATATCCAACTGGAACTTGAGACACCCAGGCACTGTGGTTTGGAGATCCATCCTGCCCTACCGGAAAGTCAGAGGGGTGAGGGGGGAAGACATAGGAGAGAATAGATTGGGGGAGGGGGGATATACTGGGATGGCTGTTTTGTTGTGGTGGGTAAGGGAAAGATGGGGAGAAAATATGTAACTCAAAATCTCGTGGAAATGAATGATGCAAACTAAAATAAAATTTAAAAAAATATACAAGCCTTTATTATCATAGGAATGTTGGGGTCATTAAAGGAGCTCTACAATTTCTGGAAGGCAATATAACAGTTTATCCACCCAAATGCATATTGTAAAGGCAACAGACATTTATTCTCTAGGTCCTTCCAGTATGAATAGACAGGCCAAAATAAATCTCTTCAGGGAGGTTCTGCATTGTTCTTGGGTTTAATGAAACCCATATGCCACTCCCCAACTAATAAATGGTCAAAGGATATGAACAGGCAGTTTTCAGATGATAAAATTAAAGAAATCTATAAGCATATGAAAAAATGTTCCAAATCACTAGTGATTAGAGAAATGCAAAACAAAACAACTCCGAGGTACCACATCTCACCAGCTAGACTCGCTAAGATGACAAAACAGCAAAATGATAAATGCTGGAGAGGATGTGGAAAAATCGGACATTAATGCATCGTTGGTGGAGTTGTAAACTGATCCAGCCATTCTGGAGAGCAATGTGGAACTATGCCCAAAGGGCTATAAATAAGTGCGTATACCCTTTGACCCAGCAAATACCCCTTCTAGGGTTATATCCCGAAGAGATCAGAGAAGTGGGAAGAAGACCCATAGGTACAAAAATCTTTACAGCCGCTCTTCTCATGGTGGCAAAAAGCTGGAAAGCGAGGGGATGCCATCAAGTGTGGAATGGCTGAACAAGCTGCGGTGTATGAGCGTGACGGAATACCACTGTGCTGTAAGAAATGAGGAGCAGACGGACTTCATAATAACCTGGAGAGCCTCGTATATACTGATGCTGAGCGAGGAGAGCAGAACCAGGAGAACATTGTATACAATCACAGACACAATGTATCTGTAAGGACTGACTCTGACAGACTGGGCTCCTCTCAGCAAGTGCAAGGTTATAGCACAACTCCCAAAGACTCACAATTGAAGGAGATGCCCACACGCAGAGAAGGAGATTTCCAGTCTGAGTGCAGATTGAAACAAACTACTTGCTCTGTTTCTTTTTCCTGTTTTGTTTTGTTTCCTCTTTCCCACTGATCATTCGGTCAGTTACAATCCTTCTTTACAACCTGACTAAAGATCAATGGGAAGATATTTGTAGATCCTGAATCCGAGTGCATGCCGCCATGATGGGGGGGAAGAAGGGGGAAAAAATCTGAAACTCAAGGGACTGTGGAACTGAATGTTGTAAAACTAAAATAAATAAACCAATTTAATTAAAAAAAAAAAAAAGAAACCCATAGGATGTCATTTATAAACCAGAACACCTGGATGAACTCACAATTCACAGGGAATCCCTTTTCAATTTGGATTCTGAACCAGATCTGGTTCAAAGCAGTAAATACCTCTGGAGAGCATACTCCTACCTCTTGTTTGTCTCACCTAATGTGAGACGTGAGGGCTGCTAAACATGGGCTACTTTTGTCGTTACACATGCCAAGGTATCCTGAATGATTCTGGTGTGTGGATGGGAGACATTATGCTGTAAAAGAGGTTTCAAGTCAACATCTGTCCTACTGAATCAAACAGTCTGTAATTGTCAGCAATAAGCGTGACCAGATCTTATATTCTTTATGCAAAGGTAGAGATATGGTCCCTGTTATGTATTTCCCGCAAAAGCTGCTTATTTCCTCCCCATATCCTCATCAAGAATGCCCACGACGGGAACTTTTATAAATGGGAAGGAAGGCAAACTGGGCAGTCGTTCTTGGTATTTCCCCAGTCATCTGCTATATATAGTCATCTTATCAATAAGATAGCAGAGCTGTTCCATACCTTTTAAATCTGCCACTTTCACGTGTAATGGTTCCCCAAAGCCCTTACAACTCTATTGGCTTCAGCCCAGATCTTAATATGAATTCCAGTGCAATGTGGCAGCTTTTCTCCAACTTGTTCTTTTTACTGCTCTTTTCTATGCCCTATATAACCCTGGGACAGTGATGACCAGGTTCAAAAGTGTGCTCACTGACCCACCCTTGACAGAAAACGCAGTTGGGTGAGGTCTTTTTGTGAAAATATCTGCCATATTTCTTTGGTTTGTTATCCTCTTCCCATCTTTGATCCTTGAAGGCTCTCTGGATGGTCCTCCTCAACAGGTATCTTGGTAAGCTTTCTTCAAACTTGTTTTTTCTCTCCATTGCTTCTCTCTTTTTAATGAGATGATACTGTTCATACTCTTCGTAACTGTCCATCATGCTTCTTCATAAGATTTTACAAAGAAGTTTTTAATCTACTGTTGCCTTTTGCAGGTCTATCTCTTTGGAGGTGGCACTTGGTGAGAGGAGAGGTATCCAAAACAGCTTTCTTTCCTCTTTCCTGAGAAAGCATTTCTGGGGAAAGTTTTGTTCAGGGTTTAAATCCTTATCGCTTTTCCCTTTTCCCTTCAAGTGTGAGGTGGGGAAGCAGGAAAGGAAAATTCCCCACTGGTCACAGTTATTGGAGTCTTTTAACGTTTACTGCAAACTTGGTGTCGTCCTGAGCTCCTTCCTGCTACTGTCAAGGGCACCACCAGGACACCTCCCGTCAGTAAAGTTCACTATGCCTCATTCTCATCCGAGATTCCTCACTCTCCCTCATAACCATATTCAATCAGTTGCCAAGTCCTGTTAATTCTACCTTTGTAAAATCTCCCACATGTGCCCTCTTTTCTTCTCTGACACTGTCTCCCTCCTAGTGCAGGCCTTGGTCATCACCTGACTGCTGGACTATCCCAGCAGCCTGGGGGTTGGCCTCCCTGCTCTTGTTCTTTCTACTCCACTCAACCCAGCTGTCAAATGGATCTACAGTTCAGGCCAGGGAGTCAGTCAAGCTCAATGTTATACTCTCCCTGTTTCCCCACTCAATAAACTCCAGATCAAATATAAAACCTTCTATTTAGCTTTTAAAGCCCTTATCAACCTGGCCCTTTCCTACCTTTCCAGTCCTCTTACTGCTCACACACTGTCACACGCTTTTCAGTCCAGTCCCACTGACCTCCTTGAAGTTCCCCCTACAAGACACATTCCCTGCATTTTCACTGGCTGTCCCTCATGCCTGGAACTCTCTCCTCCCTGATCTTCATTTCATGGCTTCCCTGGCTTCTGGCACATCCTAGCTAAAATTCTACTTCTCTATGAAATCTTTTCCAGTCCCTCTTACTGGAAATGCCTTTCCTCAGTCATTTATCTCTTTACCCCTTACATATGCTATTTGGAGCACATTTCCACCTGCAAATCTCTTCCTTCCACTCCTCTGGCTACAGCCCTGGTACAGGCCATCATCACCACCTGCCCGGACTACTGAAGTATCATTCTAACAGCCTTCCCTGTCTCTTCCCACTCCAACCAATCCACAACCAAGGGACCAAGGACAGACCTGACCACGTGCTGTCCTTCCCTGTTTGAGGGGCTCCACTGCCTCTCATTACTCTGAGGGACAAATTAAAGTTAAAGCTCTTCAGAATCTCCGTCCTTCCTACCCTTCCAGCCTTCTAACATCCCACTTGCGCAAGCCCTTCAGCTTTGCTACATGGGCCGCTCCCTCTCCCCGCTCTGCATGAGTCACCCTTCAGCATCCTTCAAGACTCACGTCCAAGGCCACCTTCTACAAGACTCCCCTCCCCCCCCCCCCAACCTTCTAACTTTCTTCTCCGACTATCTTCATAGAGTCTGTCTTTATCCTGAATGTGTGGAGACAGTTCTACATCACCTACTTCATTGCAATGCAGACTCCTCTAGAGGAGGGATATTATTTTCTTGGTTTTTTGCATCATTGCACTTTGTGCGATGCCCAGCACAAAGTAAATCCTGATAAATCCTTGGTGAACGGATGACTGAATTGGCATTTTTCCACACTATCTCATACTGTTAAAAATTATATGGTTAACAAAAAAATTGTAAATAGGAAAAACTCCAAAAGGAGACTTGTATGACCTGATCAAGGACGGAGTGCCAGGAAGACAACATATACTACATCGTCCATATTAGCGATGGATAATAAATAACAAAAGCCCCCAAAACTGAATGCTGTATTAATTATGATGATCAAGCTGGCCTCAAAGAATAGGGGAGAAAATGCTTCCCTTCCCTGTGAAGGTGGTGGACTATGGGTGCTCAATATTACATATCATGGCTGCTTCTTCCAATGTGTTGATTCATCTTCTTACATACTTTTTTTTTGCCTGGTCTTTTTTCCCCTTAGTTACAAGGAATGGTTCTCTGGTAAGAAGAAATGGACAAGTTATATTTGAAAATGTAAGTAATTTTTAAACAAAATAATGAAGAAAATGAAGAACAACTGATTTACAGGCCTACTTGGATGAATTTAAAACATGCTTATAGGTCCCACAGAAACGTCCACAGCAGCTCTGAGATAAGCAGCGACATCTAACAAACAGTTTTAGTGCCTGCTGAAGCCAGAATATTAGCAGGAGTGTTTCTCTTGTTTCTGAAAGGCCGTTATTTGAGTTTTTAAAAATAAAATTTAATTGACGTCATTTGTTTTTAGAAGAGTTAAATGACTCCTACTCTCCTAACTCTTGCCAAACCATAAAAAATGTACTTTAAAGGGAAAAAAAGAGAAAAACTTTAGCAGAACTGATCCATATATCAAAAAAGTCTGGAAATACGTGCAGTGCTCAACACCTACGGAGCTCTAAAAAGGAGGCGGACGTCTTCCCATCTCCCTTCTTTGAGTCCAGGCTGCAACATTCACTTTCTTTAGGGCTTGTTGGTTCTTAAGATACGCTCGGTTTCTTGGACGTTGTTTCCTTGGCTCTTCACTCCACTCTGTATCAGGTCACTTGTCTTTCATCCTTCTCTGCATTGATCACATTCATTGTTTCTTAGGGTTCAGTGATGCTCCTTTACGTTCATATATGACAAGTTGTTCAGCTGTCCTGCAATCAATGGCCATCTACTTGTTTGAAGTTTTTTGCTTCCACAAAAAGCATTGCTACAGATATTTTGGTACGCATGGGAAATTTGTTCTTACCAATTATGGTTAAAGGGTTATGGACATTTTTGGTCACTTTATTTACTTAATTCCAATCTGCTTTCCATAATGGTTGCACTGATTCACATCTCCCCCAACAATGCCCCAGTGTGTATCTTTCCACAACCCCTACAATGTTGACTCTTATTTTTTTCCTCATCTTTGATAATTAGCTGGGTGAAAGGTGAAACCTCAGGGTTGTTTTGATTTGCATTTCTCTTTCTAAAAAACTTTTAAAAATAAGTCTTTTTTTATATCACCATGATTTTCTCCCAGTATTTGTCCCCCACCTCTGCCTTGAGAGTGCTACCATATGTAAGAACTCTTTTTTTTTTTTTTTTTTTTTTTTTTTTTTTGCTTTTTGGAGGGGGAAGGCAGGGCAATTGGGAGTTGAGTGACTTGCCCAAGGTCACAAGGCTAGTAAGTATTAAGTGTCTGTGGCCAGATCTGAACTCAGGTCCTCCTGACTCCAGGGCCAGTGTTCTCTTCACTGCGCCACCTAGCCACCCCAAGAATACTTTTTTTAAAAGAAAAAACAAGAAAGATTTTTAAATATCAGCCCAACTGATCAATACATAGAGTAAGTTCTGTGTATCACACCTGAAAAGTGTGGGGAGGGGGGAAAATTGGCAATATAGCTGTTCTTACATCTTTTCTTTTGAGCCAAGCTTGATTTTTGTAATTTTCCAACATTCATCTTTATTGGGGGTAAGAGGTAAAGAAGGCTCTTCTTTCCACTTCCATCGCTGAAGTCACTGGGTACATCACTGGCTTGGCTCTGTTCATTTCACACTCTATCAATTCCCGTAGACCTTCCCATGCTTCTCCACATTAATCCCATTCAGCATTTCTTAAAGCAAAGTAATATCTCTCAATCGATGGGCTTCTACTCTGTTTCCAATTCCTTGCTACCACAAAAAGTGCTGCTATAAATATTTTAGTATATATGGGGGCTTTCTTCGTATCAATGACCTCTCTGGAGTATAAGCCTGGTAATGGAATCCCAGAGTCAAAAGGTATGGACATTTTAGTAGTAAGGAGAGAGCCAGAATACAGCATGGAGGTGTGGGCCTAAGAAAGAGAAGGGAAAAGTTCACCTTTTTGGAGCCTGAGGACACCAGGAGGGAGGGCTCAAGAACTCACTACGTAAGTTTTTTCTTACTTAGCTAGTTTGGTCCTTGAAAAGCAGACAGAGCAAAAGTTCATTTATGCAGCATTATAAAGATACAAAACTTGGAGCTGTACCACTTCAAGAAATAGTAATGAGTGGTGAAGAGAAAAGAGAACCTAGGGAAAGGCTGGTGTGAGGCCCTACTAAGTCAGATCATCCCAAGGGAAGTGAGAGATGGATCTAGAGGGATACACCGAAATCACAGATGGACGTACCACATCTGTAACTCTTAATTCCTTGGGGCCTAATATACTATATGAGCAAATTAAAAAGATATTTTAAGAGGATGAGGAAAACAGGAAAGAGGGGTGGAAATGACTAAGTACACATGGAGAAAATCCACGTTGGAGGTGACAATCTGAAAGGACCAAAGAATCAATTTTAAGGGAGGTGGAGAAAAATAAGAAGGGAGGAATGGAGGGAAGAAAAGAAAGAAGGATGATCTCCCTCAAATAAAGAAATAAAATTATGGCCCAAAAGGACAATCAGGAAGATATCAGCAACCACTAACTTATGTGACATTTTCCTCATCTTTAAAGCAATATTTATAAGAGAACAGGCAGATTTTAATACACAATTTTCTAGAGCAGACCATGTCTTCAACATTCATACAAGTGGCTGAGAGGCATAGAGGCTGGAAGGTCAAGAGGATGCTAAAATATAGCTTAACTATCTTCGCAACATATTTGACAAGCTGTCTCATGCGATTCTTGTGGAGAAGACACAAAAATGTAGGCTAGATAATGGGAAAGTTAGATGGATCCAGAGCTAGCTGAATAACCATACCCAAAGAGTGTTTATTAACAGTTTTATGTCAACTTAGCAAAAAGACTGGAGTCAAGTAAACAACAGATGTGTTCTTGATCCCATCACGTTGTCAGTAAGCATTTTTAAAGCACCTACTATGAGCCAGACACTGGAACTAGGGATACAAAACAGTCTGTATTCTCATCCCCAGCCATCATAAATCTAATGGGGGAGGTGATCACACAGATATGTAAAAACAAGCAATATACAAGAGAGAAGCATTAGAATTCTTGAGAGAAACTTCCTATAGAAAATGGGATTTTGGCTTGATTTGGAAAGAAGCCGGGGAGGCCAGGAGACAGAGATAAACAAAGCCCATTCTAGGCACAAGAGACACCAGAGAAGAGTCAAGAGAAGGGGTGTCTTGTTCATGGGAGCGCCAGGAGGCCAGGGTCACGGGACAGAGGACGTGTGGTGGAGACTATGGGGTGAGGACGCTGGACAGTTACGAGGTGCTGGGCTGTGAAGGGTACTGAAAGCCAAACAGAGATGTTCTACAGGATCCTCCAAGTGACAGGGAGCCACTGGAGTATCAGAATAAAAGAGGTGCTCCTGGGAGCAGAGATTGCCTCGTTCTCTGCTTCTATTCCTAGGTTTAGCACAATGTGATACATTACACATAGTTAAGGACTTAATCAATGTTTTCATTTATTCATTCCTATGTTAATAATTTTATCAATAACTTGAATAAAAACTACATTATACAATTTCCACATGACACCAAGTTAGGATGAAATACAGATATACTGAATGAAAGAGGTAGGAACCAAAAACATCTTAGCTTAAAACAAGGGGCCAAATCAATTAAGGGAGTTTAAAAAGAATTCAAAGGAGACTATAGTTGGGCTAAAAAAAAATTATCAGAAGTATAAGGTAGGGGATATGTAGTTGAAAAGTATTAACTCTGGAGGGCGGAGCCAAGGTGGCGGAGTAGAAGCACAAACTTGGCGTGAGCTCCCACTCCAATCACTTCCAATACATGTAAAAAAATGACTCTAAACAAATTTTAGAGCTACAGAACCCACAAAATGACAGGGAGAAACAAATCGCCTCCTGAAGGCAGCCTGGCAGGCAGATGGGAAGGGTCTACTGGACCAGACTGGGAGCTGAGCACAGTCCTGCATGAGCTGTGCAGTTCTGGTCCCAGGGCAGCCCCAACCACCAGCAGCCAGAGCAGACTTCAGGACAGTGAATCACCAGCAGCTGTGGCAGTTTCCAGACTTCTCAACTCATAAAGGCCAAAGACAAAGTAAAAGGTCAGTGTGAAGCTCTGTTGGAACAGGGTGGCCAGAGATCTGGCCCCTGCCTCTGGGATGAGAGGTGGTGGAGGCTGCAGCTACTGCCCTGTGGCTGCTGCCAGAGCTCCTGGCCTGCAAATCATAGGGGGACCAAGCAACCATTCAGAGGGGTAATCATTCTTGCTTTAACCTGCATGGATCCAGATTGCGGTCTTGGGTGGTGGTGGTCCTGGGGTGTGTGGCCAGTGTGCCAGAGCTTGTAGGGGCTGTAAAGAGGGCATTCTCCTAATAGCTACGGCAACGGTCAAAATCTGAGCGATTTGGGACAAAGCTCTCTCCATTCTGGAAGGAGAGTGCTACTGTGGCAAAGAGCTCAAAAGTCAAAGTAATTGGCTGGCAAGATGAGCAAGCAGAGGAAGCACAAGCAGACCATAGAATCCTTTTTTGCGGACAAAAAGGATCAAAATATGGAATGGGAGGAAGACAACAAAATCAGTCCTGAATCAAAAGCTACTGAGAAAAATATGAACTGGGTACAGGCCACAGAGATCAAGAAGGATTTTGAAAATCAAGTAAAAGAAGTAGAGGAAAAACTGGGAAGAGAAATGAGAATGATGCAAGAAAATCATGAAAAGTGAGTCAACAGCCTGCTAAAGAAGATCCCAAAAAACACTGGAGAAAATAATACCTTAAAAAATAGATTAACTCAAATGGCCAAAGAGCTCCAAAAAGTCAATGAGGAGAAGAATGCTTTAAAAAGCCAAATCTGCTGGATGGAAAAGGAATTTCAAAAACTCACTGAACAGAATAACTCCTTCAAAATTAGATTGGAGCAACTGGAAGCTAATGACTTTATGGGAAATTAAGATACTACAAAAGAGATCCAAACAAATGAAAAATAGAGGGCAATGTGAAATATCTCACTGGAAAAACCACTGACCTGGAAAATAGATCCAGGAGAGATAATTTAAAAATTATTCAGCTACCTGAAAGCCATGATCAAAAAAGGAGCCTAGACACCATCTTACAAGAAATTATCAAGTAAAATTTCCCTGATATTCTTGAACCAGAGGGCAAAATAAAAATTGAAAGAATTCACCAATCGCCTCTTGAAAAAGATCCTAAAAAGAAAACTCATAGGAATATTACAGCCAAATTCTAGAGTTCCCAGGTCAAGGATAAAATACTGCAAGCAGTCAGGAAGAAACAATTTGAGAACTGTGGAAACACAATCAGGATAACACAAGACCTAGCAGCTTCTACATTAAGGGATCCAATATGATATTCCAGAGGTTAAAGGATCTAGGACTAAAACCAAGAATCACCTACCCAGCAAAACTGAGTATAATGTTTCACGGGAAAATATGGTCATTCAATGAAATAGAGGAGTTTCAAGCATTCTTGATGAAAAAAACCAGAGCTGAACAGAAAATTTGACTTTCAACTACAAGAAGCAAGAGAAGTATGAGAAGGTAAATAGGAAAAAGAAATCATAAGGAACTTATTAAAGTTGAACTATTTACATTCCTACATGGAAAAACAATAACTGTAACTCATAAGACTTTTCTCAGTATGAAGATAGTTGAAGGGAATATATATGTACACATAGGAGGGCATATGTGTATATAAATACATTTGTGAGTGTGGGCATATGTATGTACATGTATGCATAGACAGAGGGCACAAGATGAGTTGAATATTAAGGGATGATATCTAAAAAATAAAATTAACAGGTGAGAGAACAATTTATTGGGAGAAGGTGAATGAGAGAGATAGATCAGAGTAAATTATCTCATATAAAAGAGGCAAGAGAAAACTGTTACAATGGAGGGGAAGAGCAAGAAGGTGAAAGGGAATGGGTCAATTTTACTCTCGTTGAATTTGGCTTAAGGAGGGAATAACATACACACTCAATTGTGTGTCTTACCCCACAGGAAAATAGGGGAGAGGGGGATGAGAAGGGGGATGATGGAGGGGAGGGCAGATTGGGGGTGAGGGTAGCTAGAAGCAAACACTTTTGAAAAGGGATAAGGTCAAAGCAGAAAACAGAATAATTGGGGGGCGGGATAGGATGGAGGGAAATATAGTCTTTCACAATATAACTATTATGGAAATGTTTTGTGTAACTACACACGTACAACCTATATTGAATTGCTTATCTTCCCAGTCGGGGTGGGTGAGTAGGGAGGAAGGGAAAAAAATCTGGAACTCAGAGTTTTAAAAACGTGTTTTTTACAGGACAGGCAACTGGGAAAATAAGATATACAGGCACTGGGGTACAGAAATCCATCTTGCCCTACTAGAAAGTGGGGGGTGAGTATATATAAGAGAGAACAGATTGGGGGGAGGGGTATTCAGTAGGCTTGCTATTTTGGGGTGGAGGTCAGGGAAAGATGGGGAGAAAAATCTGTAACTCAAAATGTGGTGGAAATGAATGTTGAAAACTAAAAATAAATGAATAAATTGGAAAAAAAAAAGAAAAAGGAAAGTATTCTGAAGAAGACCTGGGAGTTTCAGAGGACTGCAAGCTCAGCAGGAGCCCACAGTGGGATGAAGGTAAACAAAAGATAATCACGACTGCACAAAAAGAAGCCCAGTGCCCAAGAGTAGGGAGCTGATAGTTCTGCTTGCATGCTGTCTGTGAGGCCCAGGCAAGTCATAGATCTTTCAGTGTTCTAAGCAACTCAAACTGTAGGTGGAGAGACAGTGCTCACGCAAAGTCAACAGAGGGACTTTCCTCAACTGGGAGTTTTATCAGTGACCCCTGAAAGCTGCAGTCCTAATCCCTATCATATCAGGTCTTAGTCAAGAGGCAATGAATGCCAGGTATCACAACGAATATATAATTTCTCTGTACGCTGTTCCTATTACATTTTTCTGTTTGTAGACCTATAAATTATTGGTTTCAAGGCAAAACTATTTCTAGTTTTAATGAACATAATTATTTTTAATCCTGCTAGTAGTCTACTGTGACAGTTTTAAAGTCAAGGAGCAGAAGTACAATATTTTTAGCAACCAAAAAAAGGAAGAAGCCATTATAGTCTCAATGTAACACAATTCCTAGCTTTAAGGACATTATAGTTTGAACATCAAGAAATTTGAAAGTTATAATAATATTTTATCTGTAGGCAATTAAACTTAGAGCAAGCATAATTTCCCATTTTATTTCTCAATTTTAAAAAATGAATCTATTGTTTGAAGAAATTACAAAGAAATTTGAAAATGATTAACTTAATTCTATCAACAATAACTTGGAACTTGATAAAATCTAAAATATGAAAATATTTCTAACCAGCAACAAAAGGTTGGATGGAGTCATCCTAAGCTTCATCTTTCATGAAACCAGTGTGATGCCCAGGGAAAGGAAGAATTCCAACAAACTGCAACAAACACGTGAGAAAATGAGGCAGCAATTTAATAAGCACAGGATGCCAAGAAAAAAGACAAATAAAGAAATAAAGAATGGAAGTCCAGCATGCGGGCTGGCCTACGAATGGTTGACGAGTGACAGAAAGTCTCTCGGGAGTAACAACAACGACGACAACAACCAGCATTTCCGTGGCGCCTACGCTTTGTCTTGTTTGGTCTTCACAACGACTCCAAGAGGGAGGCACTGTTGCTCCCATTTCACAGAAGACCGAATTGAGGCAAACAGAGATGAAGTACTTGTTCAAGGTCACACAGTTAATCTCTGAGACCAGATCTGCCGCCTATATTACAGAATTAAAACTACACTCTTTCACCAAAGCTGGTCAGCATGGTTTGGTCACACGCATAAAACTTTACATTTACCATATCTGATCCACACAACGCCTTTGTAAGTCATCATGCCACAAATGTCGTACCAAATAAACATTCCTAGCAGAGTGCTGAATGGGAATTCAGAAGAGAATTTCAGTGTTGGATTTTTATAGAGTCTCACCTGCTTTGAGTTTGTTAAATACAATTTGGCTCCTAGATTCAAAATCTGTAACTTGACGAGATCATCCTCACCAGTGAAGCTTTTTGCCATCTTTCTCAAGACATCAGGGGCGATTTTAGGAACACGTTCACAATTCTCCCCTATTAGCCAAAGAATACTTGCTCTAGCCACAGGAACCTAAAAAAAGAAAGTGGTAATGATGGATGGTTAAAAACGAGGTAGTTACTTTTCTTTTAATACTGAGACAGAATTAAGTGTGAGAATAAGCCTGCATGTTCTAGGAATGGGCCTACATTTATGGACTGCTGTTGCTATCAAGCTGGGATTTCCACAATTCAGTTCCGAGTCTGATGTGTCGCTTCTATCACCCCTCTCATTATGTATATGAGGATATGTCTGCCTCTCAGAACTCTATGAGCGCAAGCACTATCTTTCCACTGGGAATGCAAAGGAATTGATATTGCTTCTTAGAAAATATATACATTCACATGCACATCTATGCTTAGCCAGAGTGAGAATTAAGGACTGCCCCTCCAACCCCCAAACCCATCAGAATCTTTGTTCCTTTGCCACTGTAGAAAATGAATTAGGCTCATCTCTAGGATTTCAAGGGAAATAGCACCTCCATCAGGTGGCCTTTGATTCTCGCTTAAAAAAATTCAAAATCACCTTCTCTGTGTACTTGCCAAACAATATAGAGAAGCTCCCTGGTAACACGTGTGCCCATGCTCGTTGGGTGCTACCATGCATACTTAGGGAGTTTTCATTGTTCCAGATTTCCTTTGCTTTCACGTTAAAACCATTCAAGAAGGGCTCCTGCTTCTCCAAAGTTCATGTCAGAGAAAAAGTGCATGCCTGGGATGATGGGTAAGACTCTTCACATCCCCCCTGTTAGCTAAGCTTCAGCAGACAGAGAAACAATCTATTCCTATATGCTTGTGCCTTTCAACCAATAAGCTCAAAGGCCCCAAAGTATTGCATGGGTTAAAAAGAGCAACTTATTGCCCACCAGTCTCCATCCTAGAAACCCTCAAAGGAAGGAAACGTTTCTAAAATGAATTAATAATGGGACTTTTCCTGTATAAAAAGGGAAAACAGGATGACCATCTTTGAGGGCTACCGGCCACACCATTACTCCAAATTGGCTGGAGATATGGAGGTCCATAACTCATCCCTCCAACTTCTAGCCAGCTATAAAGAAGATCCTCTAATTAATTTCCTTTTAAGTCATAAGACACTTAAGTCTTATGCATGGGTTTTCTTTTCCTTTCTGTAAAGAAGATACTGGGCTACTACAGTGAGACCACTGCCTAAAAATGCTGCCAAATGCAGGAAATGAAATCAATGGCAAAAAAATGATCAAGCCTCTCCATTGTGATACTCTTCAAACTCATATAGAGAATGCTATTTTAAATGGTTTTAGGAGGCTACCCATCTAAAATGAACTGGAATTCTGCTACTGTTCTAGCCTCAGAGTCAGTGCCAAGGAAGGCTTTGGAGATGAAACTTCCCCATGATGAGGCCTGCTTAGTAGTTTAATCATTCAATCCCAAAGGATGTGCTCTAAAAGGCCGCCTTATCGATCACAACTGTGACCAATAAGATACAGCTATGTAGCAAAATTCCAATATGTATCAATACATAATCCTAGCTTTATAGGATGAGAATTATGTATTTCTTACCCTATAATAAAAATATCATTAAAAAACCATGTTTGGAGATGATGAATATGAAAGTAAACTGTTATATGAATACCAAATAAGAGTTTCCCATGTTAACTGAAATCTCCTCATGCAATACAATAAAACTGATACCATTACTACATGCGGAATTCATAAAAGAGGTTACTTCTAACGTTCCAAAGGCTACACCACATTAAGACCTTACTCCCAATCTATTATTTTAAATTGAGCTAAAGAATAGTAATTGAGTGGTACATTAAATTTTCCAGTGTGAAAGCTGATCAAGTTGTCTGACATTCCCAGGCCTCTCTAAATAAGAATATAGGGGCAGCTTCTGCTCTCAGTGACACTAGATCTATTTCTTATATATTAGCTTTAAAAATGAAAATTCTATGACATAGCACCATCTGCACCCCCCCCCACCCTCACTAATTTTCATCTAAAAATCACCATCTGTACCTGCCTCTTTTTTTTTCCCAGATAGCCTCCCTCCCACCAAAATCGCAGGTATGTGTGCATATGGGAGAATCTGATTCTTCTGTTTTCTGAGAATACTAAGTTCTAAATAGAAACAAAAATTCCAAACACTCAATATGTCTAAACTATTTACTGAGTGAGTAGAAGAAAAAAGTATGCAGAATATGATCTAAGGTTCATGCTAACCTGTATTACCATGGAAACTGGTTAAGAATACGTAAACTTAGTGGTATTTGGAAGTGTTTTAAAATCAAGGTGGTTATATTCCTGTAGAAATAGAGCAGTATTTTCTCTAACATGGATCACAGACAATTGAAGAATATCTGAACTGAACATTTTTCAGACGAGTAAATCTAATGAGCAGTAGAAGAGAAAATGATGAACATGACAATTGCTATGATTAGAACTGCCTGCAGAATATTTTCCAACTTTGTCTCTACGGTTTAGGTCTCTCCATCCTCAACCCACACAGCCCTGAGTATGATATGATGTCTGTTATTTTTTTAGAGTTCAAAACCAATAAAAAAAAACCCCAGAAAACAAGAAAAGTAGCCACTTTTTATTCTCCACAGTCTTTTCAACCACAGCCTAAGTAGGGACCTTGAACTGGAGAAAACAAATACACCGGAAATCATCCTTTCATTATGGAGCCCTGCTCTGCATTCTCTTTAAAGGCCAACAGGACTGTCAATTACTTTGCCCAGTTCTTTATTCTAAATGCCCTGAGCAAGTGGGTGAGTGCACTTTTCAGACCCTGGACGATCAGGCGGTTTCCGTTGCCATTTTAACCCATTAAGTTGCCAGCAAAAAGGAACAATGATGTCTGAACCGCTCACCGCAGTTACAGAAAGACATCCAAGAAGATATTACAGATCATTTTGTAAGAAGCTCAATTTAAAACCCATCCTGTTTCACCAACATGCTGATTTCACAATATAGTTCTCTCAAATAAATTTCACAAACATCCATTTTTATTTATTTAAATTTGTTAAAGTAATCTGTAGGCATCTAAACAAACTACAAACAAATAATAAATTAGAGCTAATGTTTTTATACCTGGACCCAATATGCTTTAAAACTTATATCTTAGAAACACAAGCAAACAGCAGGGTGGAGAACTAGTGAAACAACCGGGTAGGGCAAGAAGTACTCCAGGCACCATTTCACCGTTACTGACGAGTCTTTTACGCAGCAACATCTTTCAAGGGCACTTTTATGGTATGAAATCCCCACCTGTGCCATCAAACGTTATGTGAATTTTATTTAAGGAATTTTCTGATGGTGCACTTTTTATCCTAGAAGAAGTCTACTTCAAAGGTGGTATTTACTACAAATGAAAAAAACTCCAAAAAGATGAAAAATTCAAAATCAGAACATATAACTGAATGTACTGTTGATATAAAAATTTTAAATCAGTACTGTGTTTTAATGCAAGATTTTAACCACAGAATTTTGCCAAATATCTGCCTAAGAATTGGTCTACAATAATATCTTAAAATTTTGTTTTATAAGCCACTTTAAAGACAAAGAAGAAAATCACAAGAAAACAAACTGACACTAGGGATTTGTTTCATTTTATTAAGTTTTAGCAATGACTTTTCATTTTACGTAAGTAAAAATTCTCCTTCTCTCCTATAAATCCCCTTCCCCTCCCCACCACATCAAGAATCCTCTGTTGTTATAAAGGAAAAAATAAATCCCACAAAGAAACCAAATGCCTGACATTATATAATTAATGCCAAATTCAAACCAGAAGCCAATGGCTATAATCTTCTGAGAAGGATGTTTAAGGATCTGTTCTCTGGGCCATCACTGGTCATTACCATTCTGTCTACCTCTGAGTGTTAAGGTTTTTAGAACTGACATTATTACAGTACTAACTTTATTACTGCATGTACTATTACATAAATATTACAGTCCAGCATTTTCCTGCTAACTCTTCTTCCTTCCTTCTACATCAGTCTGTATCAGTCTTCCCAAGTTTCTCTGAATTTCTCTTCTTCATTATTTGTCATGACCCGATGATATTTTGTGATACTCATATACCACAATTTGTACAGTCATTCCCAAATTGACAGGCACCAACTTTATTGCTGGTTACTTGTTACCACTAGTGTTGCTGTGAATATCTTGATATACGTAGGGACATTCGGTCCTTCTTGGGGTATATGCCCTCTAGTAGAATCTCTAGTTTTTTTCCAAACATAGCTTGTTTATAGATTTATTTTAAAATAAACTCTAAAACAAAATTCTAGACATTTTTTGTCATGGAACCCTTTGGCAGACTGATAAAGTTTGTGGACCCCTTCTCAGACTAAAGTTTTTAAATGCATAAAATTACAGAGGAACCAATTATATTGAAATGAGGATGCATTTTTTTTCTCATCCAAGTTCACCAAAACCCCTGAAATCCATCCACAGACCCCTTGTGGTTAAGAACCTCTATTCTGGAGTCATCCTAGGTCTACTTTATTAAAACATTTCAGCCCAATTTACTATAACATTTTACACAAAGTTTCAAAAACAGCTGAGACACAAATTATTCTCTTGGTCGAATGTTAGCTATCTAGATAACGCGCCAGAAATACCCCTCAAATACTGGTGTTTTCAAAGACATGATCAAAGAAAGCAGAGCTTGAACATTCAGTGGATACAGCAAATTAAAGTTACATGGCTAATTATTGGAACACTTTTCTGAAGGTCTAAGAGACGGCAGAACGCCTAATAAGTAATAATTGCCCACTACTCCATCTCTCACGGAACCTTGAAAAGCTGCGTCTCGAGGTGATTTTAATTTGGAGAAGCTTACTAGGAGTAAAGCGAGGAACGAAGGCTCGATGTTCCTTTAAAATCTCTGTGTCGATAAGCCGACATGTCATTTCTTGGATCCAGGGAGTGCTGGTAGGGCAGGTGGGCTTGTGTATGGCAGAACACTCCCACCTCTACAAATACTCCCTCCGACTTTTTGTAGGCAGGGTAGTTACCACCACCAGCACCCGATCAACAGCTCCTTCTTCATATAAAAAGTGACAAGCAATTGCTAGTTACTCTCATTTTTCTCTTCCGTTTATTTTTTTTATTGTGTCATGCAGTAGTGATGGAAGATCTGACAGCATCGTTGTTACCTACCTTCTTAACCTTATTTTGTATGGAACTTAGAACAATGCCACGTACATATTCATCTAAATTCATTTTAATTTAAAATGTTGCGGACGAAACTTGAGGGCAGCTTCTGTTCCTATTACAGTTTGGGCAGGCATCTTCTAATTACGGACCAATACAGACAAAGAGGGGGTATGGTCCAAGGATGATGGACAGAAGGACAAACTGGAAGAGTTCAGAAAATTCCAGAGAAAGGCCTTGCTTCCGATATATTTAAAACCTCTCAGGAACAGCAAACAGCTCGAGGAAACAGGCAAGGTAGCTAGGTCACTCAGTGGATAGAGTGCTAGGCCTGAAGGCAGAGGAGTGACGTCCAAATGCAGCCTCCCGCATTCACTAGCTGTGTGGCCCCAGGTAAGTCACTTAGCCTCTGTTTATCTTAATCCACTGGAGAAGAAAATGGCAAACCACTCCAGAATCTTTGCCAGGAAAACCCCCCCTGGGGTCACAAGTGAACAAGAACGGCCAAAGGGCAGTCTGTCACAGTCAGTTATGGAGATGGGGCCACCAGAACGGGCAGTAAGAATGAACTTAGCAAAGCACTGAATCAGCGATCAAAACTATTTAACACAAGTTAACAGCTTCTCGTACCATCTTCTTCCTGTTCTTTGTATGCTGACAGAGCTGATAACAGTTAAGTTCACAATCTAAATATTGTTTCCTTTTTCCTTAAGAGAAAAAAGAAAATGAGAACTGGGTTTAAGCACCTTTAAATGCCGGAGGCAAATATTAAAGCTCAACAGAATAAAACAAAATTCCGACCTGAAGCAATTAAAATGAAATCTCGCACAAATCACTGGGAAATCTTAGAATCAGATTCAAAAGATCGAAGATGTGGCTGAATGTCAGTTTGCCCCCAAATCTGGGAGTCTTACTGTTCTGTTTTAGCACCATGAGGACTTAGTGCGACATGGCAGGAAAGAAGGTGTGTGATCTGGGGAGGAACGGAGAGGAATCACGCTTGGATACACTCTGACAGCCTCTGAGCGATGGCCATATCCAAACAGTGCTGACCAGAAGGGAGAAGAGACTTTGGATCATTATCTCATATGGTAACACGAGAATGGGTTAGAGCAATAGAGGACGTGAGAGGCATCGCCAAGTATTTGAATATTCACAAGAGGAGAGAGGAACTGAACACTTTTGGGGGGCATTAGCAAAATTAAAAGCAATAGGTGAAAAGTGAAGTAGATTTTGGCTTGATAAAAGGACAAACTCCCAATCGGGCTGTCCTAATGTGAAATGTCCTGTGCTGGGACTAGAACCAAAAGCAGCAATGTTGGTGCCTGGGGTATACGAAAGGTTGAAAGGACATCTTTAAGAAAGAACATGAGGTAGCTCCTTGAGTGGTTGCTGCCAGGGAAGTAAGTACAATACTGGGCTGGGAAAAAGCTTTTGGCAGAGACCTCACCGCTGCTCCACAACAGCTTTCACCTTCATTGTGTCATGGGGTAACTTTTGCGTGATCCACTGGTGGCTGAGGACAATCACATCACTGCAAGGGCTAGTTCCCCCTCAGAGAGCAAAGCCCAAAACATCACAGCAGCCCAGACCCTCACTTCCCAAATCTGGAGGGAGGTAAGATACAGGCAAGTCAAGGAAGGTGCCCCAATGGTCAAAAGCATACAAGATAACTAGCGGAAAGGAAGGGGTTCCTGGGAGAACAGTCACAAGGAGGTTGCAAAAGACTGTGATGTGAGCAAGATGGACAAAAGGATAAGCTGGAAGGAAAGTGTGACCCTCCAACTTGCGCTGATAGAAATGCTGTTTTCTGAAAGATAAATTAAAAGACTGATGTGTGGAAACTTAGAAGAGTATAAGTAATTATTTCTACAAACAAATAGAAACAAAATTATTTCCTGAGATTTTTTTTCTACTTGAGGAAAAAAGTTTGCTCTCCAATCCCAAATTAGCTATACTTTCACAGTTTGTCATTAAACTGTCAAGCTTGTTTTCAAAAATAATGGAAACAGGAATGAGTGATTCAAAAAGTTATCGCTCTATTGAGACTAAAGATCCAGGATCTGTGTCTACCCACAGATGCGACCATTATCAAGTCTTAATTTTACCGGACTTCAGTTCATCTGTAAAATAAAGGAGTCGGGATCCATGACTTCTAAGATTTCTCTCATCTCTTAATCTATGGTCCCAATCAAACCATTCATTTCAGAGAAGACTAAATAAAGATGATCCTGAAGAGCAGGAACAATTCATTTGTAAACTTTTTGAAAAAGCCATTTTACAGACATAATCATGTTGGACTGAACTTTTATTTAGCTTAATATTCTATACTATTTTAAATGGCTTCTTAGGATATTTCATAACAGTGAGTAAATTTGGATCAGATGACACTTCAGAGAAACATTGCCATAAAGGATCATTCTTCCTGTATCTGGGGTCCATTAGGCACCTTATCACTGAAAATGACAATCTCATCAGCCTAACAAAAGTGAAATTTATAACAACATTAATACAACAAATTTGGGCACCAATTTAATGTAACACTATACATTTTGCACACCTGAACACAACAGATACAGTCCAAACAAAGAAGTTACGTGAAAAGGTTTTCTTTTGTTTTTAGCCATGTGTTTGCTCTGTTTTAATACCTTAGGCCTTCACAATTCCTAAAATTCTTACACCGAAATTGTTGAAATTAGGAGACATTGATTTGAATGACTAGCACACGAATTATGACAGCACCTGTCATCGAATTTAATGCTTTATTGATACTTTCTGTCTCTACATAACAATTATTTTAAACCACATTCCTCCAGATTGACTCCTCCTTTGTGACCAAGAAAAATATTAAAAACAAAAACATTTAACACAGGGACTGCATTTAACAATGTACACAGTTTTCTGTATCTGTAGCTCCCCTACCTATCTGCCCTGAGAGGGGAATATATGTTTCACGATCTATTCCCTGGGATTCTAACGAGTTTTTCACTCTGAGTTCAACTTCATTTTAGTCATCTTTTAACTTACACAGCTGTGATAATGGGGGATATACTGTTCTCTTGATTCTATTTATTTTGTTCTAAGTCCATGCAGGTCTTCTGATGTTCCTCTGAATTCCTATCTTCATTTCTTACTGTACAATAAAATTCTATTACCTTCCTATGTCATAGGAGTTTTTTTTTTCAGTCATTATCTCCAGTGCCTACTTTGGTTCCAGTTCTTTACCGCTACAGAGTGCTGCCATGAAAGTCTGGTATACACGAGATGTGTTTGTGTTTGGGGTCCTTGCAGATATTAATACGAGGGGGTCCAAGTGAGTCTGAAGAACTCAAACATTAGTAAGACCACTTCAAATGCTACACTGTAAAAAAAAAAAAAAAGCACGAAGTGATGATACTTCAAATGCTGTTGCTGACTTTATTTAGCTCTATTCCTGAGAACCACAAATCAGAACTTTCTTCTAACTCTTGGTAAAAAAGAAAAAAATGATTATTAATAATCAGCAAAACATTTCCAATCCTCACCCACAAACTGAGACTGACAACCTGACTCCAAACACTCTGGGAAGTCAGGGAGACTCACCAGCCAGGATTACTTACAAAGCAATCTTTAAAGTACACTTAGCTGCAGTCCAGGGAGCCTCAGGCTAGGGAACACATAAGGGATGGCTCTACCTGCAGATTAGTATGTTAGCATTTTTCAGTCACCCACTTGAGTCTTTGCATTTTGAAGACA
Source organism: Pseudochirops corinnae (assembly GCA_028646515.1). NCBI lineage: Eukaryota > Metazoa > Chordata > Mammalia > Diprotodontia > Pseudocheiridae > Pseudochirops > Pseudochirops corinnae. The sequence continues at coordinate 854,708 of CM053587.1, forward strand.
GCTTTCCAAATAACGAACACCATATTTAGGCCTTGAAACTGTTAAATTCCTTCCTCAAAAGACATTAAATTCAAAAGGGCATTTATCAAGCATCTTCTATAAACAGTGCCCTGGGCTAAATGCTGTGGATAAACATGAAAAAAGACTTGTTTCCTGCCCATAAGAAAGTTACCAATCAAATGGAAGCACACAACATACCTATGGGTAAGTATGACTGATATGGGGTGGAATGTGCTGACACAACCAAGCCCGCATTCCTCTTGAGAGAAGATAACACAAGGGGCAGGGGGAAGGTGGGCAAGCACAGAGAGGTGGGAGGCTGTCCAGTCCTACCTCACCACGTGTATACTAGAGTTTTAGTCTACACAGTGTTATTTGGCTGTGTGAATTATTTTTACTATGTTTTACAATGTGTAGATGAAAAACCAGGAGCTTGTCAACAATTTCTACACTATAGGTTATTTTTTTCTTTTACTGCTGAGACATATTATCAACAAGATACTCTGGACACATCCCTTCATGAATTCAGGCAGGTTTTAAGTTAATGTGGTACAGCAGGGAATGGGCCTGAAGTTGGAATGGAAGGGATTAATATCCTTTCCTCAAAGCACCGTCCAGGTGACAGCTCCCACATGAGCCCTCTTCTAGTCTGTCCACCACGGTTACTGCTCTTTAACTCTAGAAATTACTTTGCATAAGTCTTGTATTCACTCATCTTTGTAAGTGGATCCCCAACCTTAGAGGTAAGCTCCTGGAAGATCAAAGGCAGTTTCATTTTTGTCTTTGTATCTCTCTGCCCCAAAACCTGTCAAAACTCCTTGCACGTAACAGGTCCTAATAAATACTGAATTTATTATCACAAGAAAACGTAAGTGAATCAACAACTCTTTGAACTGAACCAGTGAAAACATTAAGTATAGTTCATTCTAATAATAAGAGCAATATTTAATGTAAAACTGCATCACACGCATACACATTAATGACTATCCTGACTATCCTCATTCTGAAGCACTGCTTTTATTACTTCACTTAGTTTTACGGAGTTTTCATCTGGCAGGATTTTGAGGGTGAAAATTACGCCAAAGAGCCAGTGTCTTACCATCACGGTCTCTGTTGAACTCTGTGAGCAGTGGTATTCTAAGGAGGGTGACAGATTTAATGTGACAGTCATCAGACAATTTGGCAGCTCACACTTGGTCAATTCTCTTAGTGCATGCGTTGGCTGCATTTAATATGGAAGACCTCTTGGGCTAATTAACGAATATTTCTCTGGTCTTACTACTTTTAAATATATTTAACTTTGAATGATGGATCTGTGAACTCACTGATCTAAGTACTCCAAACAAAGAGCTATCAACATGTCCATACCTCCTCCCCATGTTCACTCTCATCCTGGATACTCCTCTAAGTTTTCCACAGGGAATCCACTGAAGGTCTGAGGGCCCTTCCAAATCTCTTGGTGTTGTGTGAATACACCAGAATATGTGGGCAATCTCTCCTGACAGATCCACACCCTTTGCAGGTTATACATCTCACAGTTCAAACCTTTAGCCTGTCTTTCTTATGCAATTCTTCCATGATATTTTGTGGTCTACTTGATGAAATAGGAAGATCTTCCCTGCCCGTGCACAGACCTAACACATGGAGCCTGGGTCACATGGAGCTTAATGTGGGAGGCACTTGCCCCAAGGAGAGCAGAGAACAGAGAGGACAGAGCAGAGAGTGAAGCAAGCTGTGAGTGGGCAGAGGGAGGAACCTCTCTAGCCAAAGGGAACTTGTTTTTGTGGGGAGGCTTGACGGAAAGAAGGCATAAGATGTTAGTGGTGCTTCCTGGATGAGTGATGAGTACCTTATTAAATCTCACCTCCTGATATCCAAATAAATATTTTGGTTTTGCCTTTGAGGAAGAGAGTTTATTATATTTTGTGAATCTAGCCTGGACATATGCATGCATATTCATAGAGTGACTGCTACGCGTATCACACTGGTATTACATTTAGCAACAAGGATGGGGTCACAAAAATATAAAACCTCTGTCGGGAGGTAGGAAGTTTCTAGGAAAGGAAATGGATATTCCAGGATGGGAGGATTCACCTTATTCCTCCCTCCTCCCTGGTGAGAGCATGGGACTTTGTGAAAACTGGGAACTGAGGCTACAGAAGGAAGAACCCATAGATTGAGAAAGATGTTTGTGAGGAATACCAACAAAACCAGGGAAAGAAATGGCAGAAGAAATGACAGAAGAGGATGGGTGTTGTTAACAAGTCATCATATTACATGTAAAAGCAGAGACAAGTTGCTGGAGGAAAAGGTGTGGCTGGAAAAGGAGTTAGGTGATTTGCATGAGAAGCTTTCAACACTACAGAGCCACAACTTTCCTTCAGAAGACCAAGCTAGAAAGTACCAGATGGCAGCAGAAAAGACAACTGTGACTTTAGCTCAGAAAAAGAAGAGAAAAGTTAACAAGAGGAAGGTGCATGCAAGCCTGGCACGTGCGGGGCCTGACTGGGACCCAGACGCCTGGGAAGAAGATGCGTGGTAGGAAAATGAAACAATGAGGATGAGATGAGGAGGCTTCTGAGAACGGGAAGCTTGTCCAGTGCTGCAAAGGAAGCAGGGGGTTGGAGGCACGATGGGGGCCCACACAGTGTTTAAGGAAGTAACTGAGGATTTCACTCAGCAGGACGCCACATATATCTTCAGTCAATTCACACCCCCAAAATGAGATAACCACTACTATCTCGGGTGGGGAGAACCAGTGACGAAGAGGCTGAAGCAGTATGGGGAGATACTACAGACTGTTTGAAACTTATAGGTATTAGTCAGAATCCCTTTAGACAACAAACTTTTAGGGATTACCACATTCCAGGAGGTAACAGTGGAACGGATCTGTTAGCTCTGCCTGCCAAGGGATGCGATAAACAGTATCCCACCAACTCTATGCGGCCCAGCAGAGACAGACCCTGGTGTTTGCTTAGAGACTGCATGAGAAAGTTAAAGGGAGAGGTAACGACAACTGCAGTTATGACTGGAAGCGCAGATACACGTGACAGCACTCCCTTAACAGTTTCTCATAGAAACGTAAGAGTGAAGACTGCTCCTCCCACTTGTAAAAACATAATTCTGACTTTGCTAACTGGGGAAATAAGGCACCGTCTTTCAGGGGTGCTAGATAAGACTACACAGTTAGCTGACTTAGGGGAATGGGGAAGAGATAAATTTGCTCAAGAGAGAAGAGAAAATAGCCAGTGGATTCAAAGTCGGGATAGATGAACAAGGAGAGAAAAGATGACCGCTTTACTGAGAGCAGGGACAGATGACAGAAGAAGAGATGGCATTCCGACTAACAAACTATGTGAAAAGGGGCTTAATATTAGATGGAACAGGGAAGTAAGAACTGCCGCCTGCAAACTCCCTTGAATCACCGCATCCAAGTTCATCATACCTACAGGGAGAATGGCAAATTGGCCAAGTCCCAGCTCAGACGGGATTACAGATCCTGCACCAGTTTAGCCAGACGCTGGGAAAACGGACCAAACGCTGCCACTGCTGTTTATTCAAGAGAAGATGACTGCGCCCTCAACTCACGCGTTTACCATGAACAAGACCATTACGGAAGGTTCACAGACTCCAGAAGCACAGCTGACGCTGTATTCACCCTGCTTCTGGTTACCGTCTCCTTATTCTCTCTGGCTTCTGTTTGTCTAATCCAGCGGTTCTCAACCTGTGGGTCGCGACTCCTTTGGGGGTCAAATGACCCTTTCACAGGGGTCACAGGGGTCGGCCAAGACCATAGGAAAACACGTATTTCTGACGGTCTTAGGAACCGAGACGCCGCTCCTCTACCTGTCACCAGGCGGGTCCGCCCACATATGAGTGCTAAAGGGTCCCGGCATTAGGAAGGTTGAGAACCACTAGTTTAATCCACTTGCTAGACTGGTCTCCTGCAGGTTTAGCACTCTCCCTTTGTAGATGACCAACTGCTTAAGCCGGTTGTCAACCTTTGTGACCAGGACACGTTATCCCTGGACCTAGCACTGACCAACCAATCTCGGACAATGGCTAAGGAACAGTTCTACATCCAATCTAGCAAGAAGTCGGTTTAGAAGATGAGACCTTTGTCCCGTACCCCAAAGGATTTGGGGGCCCATTCATTTGTGGGGGAAATGATGACCCCCACCCTAAGACACTGTTTTACGTGTTTATTTTGTGTTATCCCTTTTACATTGTTATTGAAGCTATGTTCATATAAGTCACCCCTAAAGGCCCATCAGTCTATGCAGTGGGCATAAAAGATCTTGGAGCCATATGAAATTCAGAGTTAATGAAATAAGCAGATCCTTCCCACCCATTAATAGGCCTAACACATGGAGTCTGGGATCCCATGGAGCTCTGAGGGTGGAAGGAGCTTGCCCAAGGAGTGAGAGCAGAGAGGAGAGAATAGAGAGAGGGAGGCAAGTTGTGAGTGGGCGGAGGGAGGAATCTGTCTAGGAGAACGTGTTTTTGGGGGGAGGCCTGACAGAAAGAAGGCTTAAGACGCTGGCGATGCTTCCTGGCTTAGTGATGAATACCTTGTTAAATCTTACTTCCCAGTATTCTAATGATGCCCCAAGTAAGTATTTTGGCTTTGCCTTTGAGGAAGAGAGTTTATTTTGTGCATCTACTCTGGACGTACACATGTATATTCACAGTGGCTGCCAAGGGCATCACATTGGCATTACAGTGGGGTGCAACATTCTTTTTTTTCTCTTGAATAGTATTTTCTTTTTTCCTATTACATGTAAAAATAATTTTTAACATTCTTTTTTAAAATAACATTTCCAGTACCAAATTGTTTCCCTTTCTTTGTCCCCTCCCTGAGACAGTAGGCAATCTGATGTTATATGTGTGCAATCACAGAAAAATATTTCCATATTAGTCATGTTTTGAAAGAAAACAGACAATCTACCCCTCAAAAAAACATGAAAAGAAAAAGTGAAAAATACATGCTTTGATCTGCATTCTGACTCTTATCAGTTCTTTCTCTGGAGATGGACAGCATTTTTCATCATAAGTCCCTCAGAACTATCTTAGATCTTTGTATTGCTGGAAATAGATAAGTAATTCACAGTTGGTCACAGCACAATATTGCTGTTACTATGTATAATGTTCTCCTGGTTCTACTTACTTTGTTCTGAATCAGTTCACGTAAGTCTTTCCAGGTTTTTCTGAAAGCATCCTGCTCATCAATTCTTATAACACAATATTATTCCATTACAATTATATATCATAACTTGTTCATCCATCCCCCAATTGATGGGCATCCCCTCAATTTCCAATTCTCTGCCACCACAAAAAAAGCTGCTATAAATATATTTGCACAAATAGGTCTTTCCTCCCTTTTTGGATCTATTTGGGATACAGACTAGAAATGGTATTGCTGGGTCAAAGGGTATGCACAGTTTTATATCCCTTTGGGCATTTTTCCAAACTGCTCTGCAGACTGGGGGGGTCAGTTCACAATTCTACCAATAGGGCACACAATATTCTTTGGAGACTGTGAAGTTATTAAAATTAAATGACATAAAAAAGGTAGATTTTTATTCTGAGGGAAAGCTTAGGTCATTAACAGCATTACAGTATTTCCCAGCGTCATCTGAAAAAAAGAACAGGCGGGAGAACGTCCCCCCTCATCAAGAATCCCTCCTCTACTTGGACTCTGCCACAGACGCCCTTCATGGAGGCGGCAAGCACCTCTGACGAGAACGTTTCCCTGCTTTGTGCCCTGCCTGATATTAAAAAGTAGAGGTTTGAACAAAATAATCTCTATTATCATATCATTCAAAGCATCTTGTATGATTTTAACACATGCACTGGAGAAACACCGCTGGAGAATCAACTTTAAGGAGGACTTTTGCTTTAGCAAATCTAATGATAGTGAACTAGCGAAATGCTAAGCATTGTGGGTTCCTGTATTCACTAAACCTTTCAGTCAGTTGTGTTACTATAAAAATGTTGTCTGCAAAACCTATTCCCTAGCAGATAGGTGGTCAAAGCATGTGAAAAAAAGCATTGAAAAAAAATAAAGCTGAAAACTTTACTATCCAAATCAGCAATAATGGAAATAGAAATTTTAAAAACTCTTGAAGTTTCCACCTTATACCTAGCAAATTACCAAAGATGACAAAAGTAGTAATAATGAATGTTGGAGCATCTTCAGAAAGACAAGATGTCTAATAACAATACTGGTAGAACTGAGACTCAATTCAAACATTTTAGAAGTTAATCTGGAATTTTTAAAAAAATATGACAAAAATATCCATTCCCTTTGACCTTGAGATCTCATTGTTGAATAGGGACCTCAAAAGAGATTAAGTAAAGAAAGGTCCTATATACTGCAAAATATTCAAAAGGATATGCTTTGTAATAGCAAAGAATTGAAAACAAAACAGCTAACCATCAACTTCACAAACTGTAGGGTATAAGTATAATAATACAGTGTTGCTCTGTTATAAGAAATGACGACTGAAGAATTCAGAGAAGCATGGGAAGAATTATATGAATTTATTCATAATGAAGGAGGCAGAAGCAGTAAAATAAAAATAACAATGACTGCTATTATTAAATAGGAAGAAAAGAAACCCAAACAGAATGCTATTTAATTACAAAGTTTGGTTCTAAAGAAGACTTGAAAAAATGTGGCTCTTTCATTGAAGAAGTGGAGGATTTGGGGTATTATAGACGACTGCATAATCTGTCAGACACAGCCTATTTACTGGTTCTTCTTGTCAAACTTTTTTTCCTCTTTCTCTTTAAATCTCTGTTAAAAAGGACAACTTTCTAGGAAGAGGAAGAAGGAAAGTGATATTTTTCTATAAAAACCTTATTTTAAAACAGAAGACATCAATAAAAATAAGATTAGCTCTCAGATGGGTGCCTGGTCCCTTTTAAAGCACATCAAGGATGCCAATGGGTAGATCATACTCATAACTACTTTTAGACACGCAAAATTAAGCGTATGTGTCAACAACAGTCTCTACCATCTTGACTTACTTTTAAAATTTTTTCTAATAATAATGTCTGAGGTTCCCCCCAACCCATGACTTTAATTTCTATTTCTTTTTCAAACATCATGAGAATCAGTTATTTAAAATCCTCAAAACTGTTCTAATCCCATTCAGTCCAGCTGTTCTTCTCTTTGTTTTCTTCAGGGCCATTTCCACCTTTTCATAAAGCACACTAGGGACAAATGTGGTGGTTTCACTTCTATTCATGGAAAGAATTTGCTTTTAGAAATCTTTACAGATCCTTTCCATTTCAGTCTTAAATCTTCTTAGGATGTCTGGTTTGGCAGGATTTCTTTACCAGTTTTCAAAAAACTCATTTCTCTCTTCTCTGTTTCTTCATATTTTATGACTAGACTCACAAATCTTTCTTGTAGCAAACACTGTTACCCCTGACTACCTTCTCTCTCTACTTAGAATTGAGATGTACGTCCAAGATCTGCTGCTTAGAGAAGCTCCAAGCTTTTGCTGGTCTCTGTTCTATCTGGCCTCTCTAATTTCTTGTTCTTGATTCACAAATATTTACCAACTTCTTCTCCTAAGTCTACATCTGCACTGAAGTTACTGGAGTTCATCAATGTGGGTATTCTCCTTAACTGCACTGTCAGCAATTTACCCCGGCCTTCTGATCCTTTGTGACTTTTGCCCATGTCTTCTCATAAAACATCCAGAGGGAATCTGATCCCTGGTGTTAAGGTCCTTACTTTAGATGTCTTCACAGCTGCTGGTGATCAGTAGAGCATACAGGATGTTACTTCAATGCCTACTCCTTTTACTGATTGCCTGATCTTTCTAAGGATTTGAAAGATTCGGTTTTTCTTCATAAGCTTTTTTTCTTTTAAAGAAATTTAAATGTTTTGTATGTTTGCACACATATAGCCTATATCAAATTGCTTACCATCTCAGGGAAAGGGAAAGGGAAGAAGAGAATCTGGAACTCAAAATTGAAAAAAAAAAAGTTAAAAAGTTGTTTCTACATGCAACAGGGAGAAATAAAAACTTTATTCATAAAAAATAAAATGAAAAATAAATGTAAATTAAAGGACTGCATTTGAATTCACACTGTGATTGGCTAAAATTACTACTAATTCTGGAAAGAACCTTCTGCTAAAAAATTTCCTGGGCAACTTTCAGTAGAAAGCTCTCACAAAGATAGGAGTTCAACTCTTGGAAGTAATGATGTAATAAGCAAAATTTGTCCTCATATAGTTAGAGGACAGCACTGAAGGATGTTGGATGTATGTTCAAGAGAAGTGAGGTAACTATAAAAAGTAGTTCTGGTGAGTGTTTATTTAGCCAAGAATAGAATAATTTGCAAGCCTCAAAGTGTGCTTGATAAATTTTGTAAAAAGAAAAAATAAAGTCCTAGCAATGGTGATGCCAAAAATTATTTAAGTACTTAGAATGAAGAAGTGATTTATGAAGTGAATGTCTCCCCTATTAGCTTTCTTTTCACTCTTGCATCTTCCTTGTGTCTTAGCTAATTTTGAACTTTTTGAGAAACATGGCATTTTTTTACCTTGTACTTAATCAGGTGTTTCTGAAAAGAAGTCCTCAAACTATGCAGTCAGCATTTAAAGGAAAATAAAGACTAGTGAGAAAAGAGAAAAAATCTCACTGACAGAGAAAAGTTCTTCAGGAAAGCTGACTAACAATTAAGGAGAGCCTAGCAATCTTAGTGATGACTTCTGTATGTTGCATAAAGAACATTCTGTCAGACTTAAGATAGGAAGGTTCATAAGATGGCCTATGTATTTAAAACAAAAGAACAACAGGAGAAAGAAAGCCTTGATAAATGTTTTTTTTTTCTAGAACTCAGGATGAAGAAAAGAACATTTGTCAGAGAAATAGGATCACGACGATAACCAAAAATGTCCAGCACACAGCTGCCAATCTTGTGAAATGAGACAGGCTTCCCTTTTCTTGGACTCCACGTCCATTTTCTAGGTAGGCAACGGGAAATCACTAAGAAATCTCAGGCTAAAAAAAAAAAAAGGAAAAAGAAAACAACGAGAAAACCTCTTCCGTTGGCCTGAAGAGAAAAAAGCAGAGGACAAGGATCAAGCACGTGGATCTCTCAGGTCAGGCTTATGCTGGTGGAGCGCCAGTGCATTTGCCACCTGGGGAGCAATTTAGCAGTGAACATAAATACCAGGAACATAGAGCAACAAGATTCTAAGGAATTAATGGATACTTTGAGCCTTCGCTCCAGGGAATGTGTCAATAAAGTTATAAAATTTAGGACAAAAGCCAAGCAGCATCAGTTTTCTAACTACAATTAATTAACAAAGGGAGCAACACTTGTGTTTATTTCTTTTAAATGATGTTGACGGATAGGATTGAAGAACTGCTCTTTAAACCAACTGATGAAAATTATCAGCGTCAGGCTCTCTACAAATATCACCGTTACGTTTTGCAGGGAATACTATGACTCTTAAAAAAACAGGAATCTCTCAGAATCAAGAAATTGTTTTGATGAGGAAGATATGAAAGATGAACAGTAAATCTGAGAAACAGAACCATTACTTTTTGTAACTGCAAAAATTTTGGTTGACAAAAAAGGCAAGTAAAACTAAAAAAAAATCAATCATCATTAATTTAAAATTTTAGAAAACATTAGACAAGATTGGATAAAACCACAGAACACGGGAACGAACACACCATCTAGAAAAAAGGATGTCACAAGCACAAAGTGGGCTTGATATAGCGTTCTGTTTTCAGAACACTGTAAGGAACAGAAACATTTCTGAAAATGGGGTATAAGTTATTATACATGGGAAGTTTTTAACTTTCCATCTTTAATAATGACATGTCAACTTCAACACTTTTTTTAAACTGCAATGATAAGAATTATGAAAAAAGGAACACAAAGACCTCTGGCTAGAATGGGGACAAGAATTAATGTTAAAGTTGCGCATTCAGCACTTAGGATTAGAAACTGAAAGCTACCATTCATCCTTCAGCAAACATTTATCAAACACCTGTTATGGGCTAGATGCTTGAATACAAAGACAAAATTGAAGTAATTCATAACCAAGAGGAGCTTACATTCCCTTACAAAGAGGAAAGTAAAATAAACACAAACATAGACAGGCTTTCAAATACAAATTAAAGAGAGACAAGAAATTTAGAGTTAGAAGGCCATCCTGCTTCCTCCCTTTATGTGCAAGAAAGGACGCAGAGAGAAGTTACAGAAATCACTTTTTCAGGGTCTTGTGTGCCCAAGGCAGCTAGGTGGCACAATGGATATGGGCCTGGAGTCAGGAAGGCTTGAGTTCTAGCCTCAGATCCTTCCTACCTGTGTGACCCAGGTTAGGTAAGTGCCTTCACCAGTCTGCCTCAGTTTCTTCAACTGTAAAATGGGGGTGACATAATAACCATACCTACATCACAAAGTTAGATATTATTTATAAAGCACTTAGCATAGTGTCTGGTACCTAATAAAGGCTGTAACGGATACTCTTTCCCCTTCCTTAAAGAGGAATAAGAGGGATCCAAAGTTGTCACCAACAAGGAAGCCATTTGGTCCTCATCAAAGAAAGAAGAGATAAACGGCAGGGGCCAAGTGGCCATGCTGACCCGCAATGAACAAGAAGAAATTCTGTGGTTTTCCCAAAGCAAGCATTTGGAGAAGGGAGAACCTCTCAAGACATATATAACCCTGAAGATCACCATTTTCAGCAACTCATACAGGAATAAAATAAGTCTGCTGGAAGGAATTTGTAGAACATTGCTAGGACTGATGGGGGCCCTGACGATGAACTAAAGAGCTTGAGGGTCCAAGAAAGATTTTCATCACTTCTATCAATCCCTCCTGCAGAAGAGAAAGGGAGCTGTGGGAAATGAAAATAAATACAAGGCAATGGGGAGGGAGTGTGCGCTAAGTGAACCAGGAAAAGTATCTTAAAAGAGGTTAACTCTTCAAAGAGGCAGCTGAGCCATGAAGGACCCAAGAAGAGAGAGTATCCTAAGCTTGGAAAAAAATTTGTCCAAGAGTACAGAAACAGGAGAAGAGCAAGATGAAAGTTTGGCTAAAATGTAGAGTAGGTGGGGCATGACGTGCGATCAGTCTGGGAAAAGAAGCTGTTGTCAGCGAACTCTTAAAGATCATGAAGAACCAGAGAAGTAGTGCACTGATTTTTAACGGGACAGAAGAGAGATTCTTCAAACTATATGCCAACGACTTCAACTTCAAATCCTGTCCAAAATTTTGAAGGTCCTTCTAAAGGGATAGTTTCTGAATATCTAGAAAGGGAGGTGGAGCTCACAGGGAGTAAGTAACGCTCTGTCAAAAACAGGTCATGCCAGACTAAACTCATTTCCTTTTTGACAGGGTTACTAGGCTGACAGATAGCGGGAATGCTACTGAAACAAATACAACCAGATTTCCAGGAGGCATCAGTCTCTCCTGATATCTCGTGGACAAGACAGAGACGTATATGCTAGATGACAGTACATTCAGGGGAATTTAGAGCTGGTTGTAACATCTGGACTCCAAGAGTAATTGCTACCAGATTAATGTCAAACTGGAGAGAGGTATCTAGTGGATTGCCCCAAGGATCTATCCTTCGCCTTGTTCTGTTCAACATTTTTATCAGTGACTTGGAAGAAGGAATAGATGACATGCTTATCAAATTTTCAGACGACTTGAAGCTGGAAGGGATAACTGATATGTTGGATGACAAAATCAGTATTAGAGATCTTGACAGTGAGCAATGACTTAATAAATTCTGGCATGTGAATGTAATAATATATGAAAACACCACAAGAATAAGAAGAATTCAGAGAAACACTGAAGATTTATGCCAACAGAAAGTATAAATCAGTACAACCTAGAGGAAAATCTACACGCTAACTTCAATGATATTTTTTTTGGAAGGAGAGGAAGGGCAGTTAGGGTTAAGTGACTTGCCCAAGGTCACATGGCTGGATTTGAACTCAGGTCCTCCTGCCCCCAGGGCCAGTGTTCTGCTCACTGTGCCACCTCGCCGTCCCTTCAATAATATTTTTAAAGTCACTAAAATTATTACTAACTATAACGACCAATCTTGGCTTTGGAGAAGATATGAATAATTCTTTTTCTCTTCTGATGGAGAAGTAAAGAACTATAGATGTGAAATGCTGTACATACAGTAACTATGCAAACTGCTTTAACTTCTTTTATTTGTCGTATGTTTGGGCTCAAAAAGAACTGAAATGAACAAGTACAGGATAGGAAAAGTGTGGCTGGCGGGGGAGGGGGGAAAGGGGTGTGCCTTCATGGACTTCCTGTTCAATAGCCATCAACAGTGTGATGTGGCAATTCCAAAAAGCTGATTTTATATTGGGCTACATTTCTGGAACCAGAAAGTGCAAAGCCAGAGTGCTCACAGTCCTACAGTACTCTGGGAATCCTAGAGTTAGTTCTCAAGACAGCATTTTAGGTATCACAGTAATTCATCTATGTAAAACAGCACTAGTCCTTGGGCAAAGTGGCCCACCTGCAGCGTGGCCAGAGGTGGCATGAGGACAAGTGAATCAGTGGGGAGGAATACCAAAAACAAGTCACATAAGATCTGACTAATGATTAACTGAAAATGATTAACTAGGAGAAGAGATGGATAAGAAGCAGTGGAGGGAAATGATAGCTCTACCTGTCGAAAGGGCTGTCATATGGAAGAAAGATTAGACCTAGGAACAACAGTGTGAAAAACTTCCTCAATCAGGACAGCTGCCCAAAAGCAGAATGCCCTGCCTGAAAAGATGGTGACTTCCTCAGCACCACAAGGTCTTCCAATGGAGACCAGAATTCAGTGCATCTTAAAATTGGGATCACGAGCCCACAAGGGTCATATGAAACCACAGTTTAAGATGAGCTGAAGTTGCTGCAAGAAGCCCTGGACCAGATGACTACTTTCTCAGGGATATTACAGAGGTGGTTCCTGACAACATACAATTACAACCAATAACATCTGAGGTGCCTTCCAATGCTGAAAGCCCAACATCGTGAGAAGGTCTCAACAGGGAGGTGGTAAAATAAGGCTTTCCAGGCAATGCGCTAGCGTTAAAGGCACACACTGTTTTGCTTTTGGTTTTGTTCTCCTGGTGCTCACACACAGTAGGCATTTAACTGAGAGGAAGTGGGGGGAAATGAGAAAAGATCAGGAGGTGTTCAGGCAATAATGAGTTAGCTCTTTGGTCTCTAAACATTTTCCATCATATATGCCTATCAGCAAAAATGTTTGAGTACATTCCCCAAAATATCTATACTTATTTAAAGTTTATATGAATGTAAATAAGGTACACCATGTAAATTATACAAACAAAAAGTTTTAAAGGAATGAGATAAAGATGAATTAAATATTTTTACAGGAAAAAATTTTATTTCCACAAAAATTTTGCTTTTACTAAAATTAAGTGATTGAATATGCATTATTATTTTTTAAATACTTGGTTTAAGACTTTGGCTACAGATATTAAAAAATCTAGTTCTAAGTTCAGCTTCCTTCAATACTTGGTTTTGACAGATATCATAAATGAGAAAAGATTTCACAAAAATACATGGATCCAAATGGAAGAAGTGCTACGCTGACTGTTCTTACTAAATCATGATTTCATTTTTAAATCCTATCCAGTCAGGAGAGTTTTTGTTGAAATTCAGCTAGTAAAATTTCCATCACTGATGTCAGTTTTTCATCCCTTCATATTCAACCCACCCTGTGCCGTCTATTTATCTATCTTATCTATCTATCCATCCATCTATCTATCTAAATCTCACTCTCTCTCTATCTGCCTGCCTACCTACCTACCTACCTATTTCCTCCAACTACCCTAACACTGAGAAAGGTCTCCATAGAAGAATATAAACATTTCAACTTTAATAAGTCCATTATGATTTCTCTTTCCTGTTTACCTTTTTGTGCTTCTTTTGATTCTTGTATTTGGAAGTCAAATGGTCTATTTAGCTCTGGTATTTTACAAGAATGCTTGAAAGTTCTTTATTTCATTGAATATCCATTTACCCACCTGAAGTATTATACTCAGTTTTGCTGGGTAGGTGATTCTTGGTTTTAATCCTAGTTCCTCTGACCTCCAGAATATCATATTCTAAATCCTTCAATTCCTTAACGTAGAAGCTAATAGGTCTTGTGTTAACTTGATCGGATTTCCACAATATTCAAATTGTTTCTTTCTAGCTAAATTGCAATATTTTCTCCTTGACCTGGAAACTCTGAAATTTTGCTACAATGTTCCTAGGAGTTTTCTTTTTGGGATCTCTTTTAAGAAGTGATTAGTGGATTCTTACAATTTCTATTTTATCCTCTGGTTCTAGAATATCGGGGCAGTTTCCCTCGATAATTTCTTGAAAGATGATGTCTAAGCTCTTCTTTTGATCATGGCTTTCTGGGAGGTCCCATAGTTTTTAAATGATCTCTCCTGGGTCTATTTTCTAGGTCACTGGTTTCTCCAATGAGATATTTCACATTTCCTTCTATTTTTTCATTCTTTTGGTTCTGTTTCATAATTTCTTGATTTCTCAAAAGTCATTAGTTTCCATTTGCTCCATTCTAATTTCGAAGGAATTATTTTCTTCACTGAGTTTTTGGACCTCCTTTTTCCATTTGGCCAAGTCTGCTTTTTAAGGCATTCTTCTCACTGGCTTTTTGGACCTCTTTAGCCATTTGGGTTGGTCTATTTTTTTAAGGTGTTATTTTCTTCAGTATTTGGGGGGGGGGGGGAAGGGGTCTCCTTTACCAAACTGTTGACTCATTTTTCATGATTTTCTTGCATCACCCTCATTTTCTCTTCCCAATTTTTTCTCTCCTCCTTTCACTTGATTTTCAAAATCCTTTTTGAGCCTCTTCCATAGTCTGCAACTAATTCATGTCTTTCTTTGAGGCTTTTCATGGAGGAGCTTTCACTTTTTTTGTCTTCTCGTTGTATGTTTTGATCTTCTTTGTCATCAAAGTAAGATTCTATAGACTGACTTTTTTTTTTTACACTGTTTACTCATCTTCCTAGTCAAATACTTGACTTTCTAATTCCCTTTCAAGGCAGGACTCTCTTTCCAGTGGGGGTAGATGTGAGAGTGCGTATCTTGTCCCAAGCTTTTGGAGTTTTGTATCAACTCCTGGATTCTCCCACTGTCTGTGGGCCCAAAACTCTGGAAGCAGCAGCTGCTGCCGCCACCGCCACCACCACCACTACCACCACCACCTCCGTTACCCAGGGCTGGGGTTAGACCACACTCCTCTTTCACTCAGGTCCCACAGAGTTCCCCCACTGATCCCCCATGATGTTCTCAGCGTTTGTGGGTTGAGAAGTCTGGAAATTGTCAGTGATTCAATTCCCTGAGGCCTGCTATGGCCCTGTCTGCACCTGGTGTAGCCAATATCAGACTGCACTCCACTCCCAGCACAGTGCAATATACACTTCCAGGACGTCTTGGGCTAGAGATGGGCTTCACTCTGTCATTTTGTGGGTTCTGTAGCTCTAGAAATTGTTTAGAGTCATTTTTTACAGGAATTTGGAGGAGTTTGGGGGCAATCTCAAGCAAGTCCCTGCTTTTACTTCTCCTATCAGTTCTTCTTCCAGACAAATCAAAAGGTGTAACAATTTTACATTCTAATTAAGAAATGGGGTCCAAAGCTCCTGAAACTGTTCAGCAGATGTTTAAACAGGTTAGAGAATTCTGCTTCTATGTTAAGCGTGTAAATAGTATTTTTAATAAACAGCATACTTACATTGTTTTCAGCAATAAAAGCTTGGTTTCTAAATGTCTTACTGATTCTCTAACATCCCAAGGTACAGCACACACAGGGTGAAGTTCACAGTTAACAACAGCGGATGTAAATCTGCATTTCACTGAATCTTCCTGACAATCCCACATCTTTTTGGTCAACTTCTTGTCAGGTGCAATGAGATGGTGACTATTTTTACCCAGTAACGTGGCTGACAATGAGCTCATGCCACAAGCAACATACAACTCAGCCTGACATTTTCTAGCTGCTCCCTTATGCTCACATTATTAGTATTATCTTCAAGCTGCTCTTTGCTCAAAGGAAATCTGTTTAAGTTACTTTTCTCACCTTGTGAGTACTGGATTTGCTACAACCAACTGAAATAAATAAATCATAAATCTATTCACCTAGATATAAATAAACTAAAAACACTGATATGCAACACAAACAAACGACATCACTCTGTCAATGCCCATGTGCCATGGAATTCCGGTTCTTCCGTCAATATTCCCTGTTTACTTTATGTGACGTGTACTGTACCACATGGACACATGGGCCATGTAAGTATAGCCGACCACCAGATGTTTTCTTCTTACATCACCATGGATTGCCTTTTATCTGCCCCTTTAAATACCACTTATTTAGGTAAGTTAGAGAATACAGGAAAACAGTAAAAACAAGTCAAGGAAAAGTAACTTGGGACCAAGCGTACTGGGACTTTTAGCTCTGAGAAACAGCCCGACAGCCCAACTCATAACAGGAAGACTCTGCAAGATACACAGAGCTCAAGAACAGGACCCAAGTTATGCTAACCTGTTGAGCAAACCTGCTTCAGAACCCAGAAACTGGTTCCAGAGAATGAAAGAGGTAAATCAGAAATTTAGGTCACAAACTTTGGAACCTTTGTCTTTATATTCCTAACACATGTCCAAGACGGGATTTTCCCTGGGAAATGTCTTAAGAGATCACCCCCTCAACATACAGACAGATTTGGAGGACTGCAGTCCGCCTCCTGACTGCAGCCCACTAAGGCCTTGTTCAGCCACACAAAAGAGCCTTTAATTTTCACTTGTTCACATGAGTCTTGAATGTAGGTATTTTCCTTTTTACCTCCCGAACGTGAATGCTTAATTACTACATAATCAATCACGTGAAGATTGATTTGTCACCAAATGTAGGAATCAAAAGCATGGAAGAAAATTACCATGTTTCCTCATTTTTATACACCAAGAACTCTCAAAAAGAGTTCTGATACCAAATGCTGAAGTGAGTGGCCCTAACTCAACTGATTCCAAAAGCAGTATTGGTGGCCCTATCAGTTAATTCACCATAATGTAGAGAACCCTTACTACCAGATTAAGAAGCTTGGATTTGCTCAGCAATCAGCAGGAAACCATCGTTCTTATACCAATTAGGTCCAACTTTCTTAAGGTTTTATCAAATTTCAGTTTTCCAAACAAGATGGATTGTTTTTGTTTTAAAACAAACAAACCCCTCCCCATTCTGAGTATTATTCATAAGACAGTTAATATTATCTCTTCTATGAAGTTCAGCTCGTTTATGAGCATCACTAAACTATAATTTAAACCAAGTAAGTGCTATAAACAAAAGAAATTCTTCTTCCTCTGTACTTTCACATGCCTATTCATAAAACTGGAATTCTGCTAAATTTGTAAAACAATTCCAACTTGAATATACATAGTCCATTAAACTTAAATAATGTAACTTCTACAAGGGATGCCAAGGATATTCCAATGATATTTCTGCAATGCAATGTATATGGCAAAAATACAAGAAATACTGCTTATAACATAGTACAGGACAGTATAAGGAACATGTTAATAAAAGTTATAACCACGACCCAGATCATCAGCAGGCCACTTCTGTGTGTTACTATGGCTCACTTGGAACAAACGCACCATTCTGCAATACTACTAGGAAAGGCCTACTAAAATTTAGCAGCAAAAATGTTTGCAGACTTCATTAAAGATGTTTATTTTAAAAGAACTGAGGAGTCTTCAGTGACCTATTCTGAGCGACAAATCACATTTATCTGTAACGTGCCTGATGAGAATAAGAAGACAGTCTGTTTAGGGAAAAAAAAAAACTGGACTTGATACTGCTATTTCACTATTAGAATGATGATGTAAATGCTAAAGATAGTCTTTTTGAAAAAAAAAACAGTAATCACAAAACGATGTCCTTGGCAGTCAGAATGCAAACTCATGAACTGTTAGGAATCTGATGTGGATTACCAAGCACAGTCCTATGAAGGTGGTTCCAACACGGCTAGTAGCAATTATTATCCCTTAGCATTGCTCTTCATGTTGGAGGGTGATCAACTATTTATACCCACTGGGACACATGACGAGGCCAACACACAACATGGTCTTCCGATGTGTTCATGTATAATGATTATGATCCTTAGATTTGGATCTGTGATAATTATTTGGAGAGCCAAGACTACGTGTGCTTCTGGCTCTAAATCAGGGGCTCTTAACCTGGGGTCCTAGAACTTGTTTTTAAAAATATTTTGATAACAGTATTTCAGCATAAATCACTTCTCCTTTGCATTTGTATGTACTTTATTTTATGCATTTAAAAACAATATTCTGAGAAGAGTTCCACCGTCTTCGTTAAGGTAGCGCAAGTGGTCTCTGACACACACATGAAAGGTTAAGTATCTGTCACGTAAGTCGTGTTCTTAATGTTTGTAACTGAATGAAATGCTGTGCTTTTCCCTGGGTATGCCAGAGTAGCCTATCTATTGCCGTCACCGCGAGGCAGTTCACAGCTCTGCTTAGTTGTTTCCATTTGTGATCACAACTGCCCCCTTCAACTCACCATCAACAAACTACTGGGGAAGGCTGTTTGCATTCAGCCTCTCCCCTCATCCAACCCAGGAAAACTAAATTTCAAAAAACATTCTTCAAAGCTAATAGGCTGAACATGTGTACAAGACTTGAATATTGCTGAAATGGTCTTGCCTTTTAAGAAGGGCTTATTTACTGATGAAACTTGTCAAGAAGTCCAGTACACCGTCTAAGTCTAAAAGCCGTAGGAGAATGATGACCAACGCCATGGCTGTAACCACAGCCTCTGGTCCACTATCATCCATGAGGACACACCTGACGACAAGTTAAGCTTCCCTATCAGTGCCTCCAGTTTGTCTTCTGACGCAATCATTAGTGATTATCCCCAGAGAAATTTTTAGGGCTACCACAAGGGTAGAGTGGGCCCTGGCCCAGGAGCCATATTTGCTGTGGTATCCACAACTTTCAATTTAGGACAATTTGATAATATTGGCAATGAGGGCAAAGAAATTTCAGTTTACTGGCTACAGGACAGACTATTACTGACTTTCATGGATCTTTATTTCTTACAGGTGCCAAATCATTATTTCATCTAACTGCAAGCTTGCTTCTCAAAAAAAAAAAATCTACTTTGAAAATTTACATATAAAGTTATAGTTACTTACAGCAATGCTGTCCAGGAGCTTGGCCATATGTCTGATGATCTCACCATGCTGGGCTGGCTGCATTTGGAGTAATTTCTTAATGACGACCACACTTTCCGCAACTACTATTTCTGATAAAGACACAAAACATGCACCTTAAATGACTGCATTGTTAACTTAATCTATCACATGCTTATTAGTCCAGAAGCAATGGGTCATGATGGATAGCACTGCTCTTGGGGTCTGGAAGAACAAGGCTCATATCTCACCCATAATAATTATGAAATTGTGACTCTGCGCAAGTCACTGAAATAGGTCAGAGATGGGTTACAATACAGCTTTGTGGAGGCAAATACTACGGTGGCAGGAATTCTCCCACACTGAAAACTTTGTGCAGTCCTATACGCTTGTTCATAGTCTGAACTAGTCCTAACAAAATGCTCCGCACTTCTTAAGAGGCTATGGTGATACAAGCATCCTATAAAAACCCCAAGTAATTGAATGCCATTTCTATGGCCTCTTTCCCAGCTGCACACTTCTACTGCTTGTGCTCTTTCTCTGTCCCCTGACAACACAGGGCAGAGGCTGACTGAGGGGGTCAGCTGGCACAGCTCACACTCTGGGCATGGAACGTGGTTCTCCTCATCGACCTCATACAGTGGTGACCTTACCTTTGTCTGACACTTCATTTTCCAAAACTTTCACACACATTGCTCCATTTAATGCTCACAATCCTGCTTGGGAAGGAAATTCACCACCTGCCACCCACTTTCTACTATATGGATTAAGTACCTGATTCTCAGAGAAGTTACGTATCTTATCCACAGTTACAGAGCTTCGAAGGAGGAGAGGCAGGAATAAAACGCATGTCTTCTAACTCTTTCTAAATAATTATTTACTATACCACACTGATTTACAAAGCTGGCAAAGAATATTCTACATCTCATACAGATCAATAAAAAAGCAATCTAAATGTCCTAATAGTTTTTCTGCAAGATGTTTTTCTCAAAATACCAAAGAGATTAAGGGGGGTCAGGTGTATATTAAGAAAGTTCTGAGGTTTTAAAACATTTAAAGGCATTTAAAACAGCCACATTCTATCTCTCTGTAAAGAGAGGCAATGAGAACAAAGGTTGAGTCTGGCAAAGAAAGCAGCCGCGGCCAAATCAGGCTGACAGCCTCATGGGCCACTCCCTGTTCCAAAGTGACACTGTTTTTAAGACCAGGGCTTAAAAATTAGAAAATGTCTCATCACAATGCCACGAAATAGAAAGAGTAGAAACTCTGGCCATGACAAGTATAGGAGCTGACAAACGTACTTTAATAACGATGTATCGTACAGCTATTTCTGTTAAAAGATTAAGACACTGATTCTGTATTTATTTTGCCCCCCATCCCCGTTTTAAAAACACTTTAGAGATTATCTGCTGGTTCAGTACTACACTCTCCTGCACATTTTAATGAGGATTTTAAATAGGCAGGCTGTTCTAAGACTTATAAATCATGCATTTCGGTGCTTATTTCCTGTAACAGGTAGTAATCACTTGAATGAAATATGCAGTTTTTGAAGCTGAAAATAACAGATGCAAATGCAGAGCAAACTGCTTTGCAGGAGTAAATTCGTGCTATAAAGAAAAGCAACAGAAAGCCAGTTTATAATAAGGCTGATGCTAAAGCACCACATTCTTCGAATTAGGAGTAAGAACAGATCTAAAAGTCATCTGGTTCAAACTCTGACCCTATGTAAGAACATACAAAATTCCCAAAGGCCTATTTATCCTCTGCTTACATAACTCTAAAATCAGAAACTTTTGTTTGCCAGTCTATTCCATTGTTTTGCTTTTGTTTTTCTTAAATAATCAGAAAGCCAAGATTTTTTAAAAAATTTTGAGTCAAATGGTATTTGTGATTATCCTCTTGCTTTTCGTTACCTGCAATTGCACGTGGTATTTCCCCTTCTTTTTCTTAATAGGAACAAGCTATGATTATACAGGTAGAATTTCATTTCAAATGCCTTCCATCTCTTGAATAGTCTTCTTGTTAGGGCCTTTGACCAAAGAACCACAGTCATGCTTTCTCTGGCTTTTCAAAGTCTGCTTCATGAAAGATTAACTACAAAGGATTCTTCTCCTTTACTATTAAGAACTCTATCCAAAATGACAAGTTCCCCTTTCCTTAAGTGTCTTCTCATTTCAACTCAAGAGTTTTCCTTTGTGGGATGAAATTAAGGCCAGATTAGTGTCTCCCTGATTCATTTCTACCCCTAAAATAAGAAACATATACTCATAAAGTCATAGGCTTAGAGCCATTAAGGATGCAAGAGATCGACAAGTCCAACTCCTTCACTTGACAAATAGAGAAAAAGAGACATGATTAAGGTCACACGGGCTTCAGACATGAGTCTGAACCTGGGTCCTTTTATCCTAGAGCCGTTCAGACTACATACTTGCACCTTGCATTTATAACTGAAAAGGGAACATAGAATTTTACCAAACTTGATTTCCTTTCATCATTGATCAATGGTCTTAGAATCCTATTCCACTGGTCAAGGAAAAGGAAGTTTCCAGAATGCAGTATATTTAGTTACAAGGCGCAACAGGAGGGACAGATCTGCAATGATATACCACGTAGACGATAATGCCAAGTTACATACTAGATAACACGAGCAGCGCCTAAGAAGAGCCCAACTCTGCAATACTAGAAAACTAAACCTTCACGTCTAAGGAAACTGGAAGGGAATTTGAATGAATAAGGGAGCATGTAATTGCCATGCTAGGGAAGAAAGTGACCCAGGAAGTTCTTCATAAGCCATGAAAATAGTGGAGAGACAAGAAAGGTCTTTAACAGGGTGGGTAACGAGGCCTACCCTACGATGGCAATAAGGAAAGAATTTCTGATGAATGTATGGATAGAAGCTATATAATAACCACGGCATCTCACAGGAAATAAAGCTATCTAGAGCAATAGTTTCAAGGGGGTGGATAAAATCATCTTGCCTATTACACTGTATGCTACTCTGCAAACTTCTGAAGCTCTATTTGAAACGCCACTTCTTCCATGAAGCCTTCTTGGCTCACTGACTTCTGTTCTCTCTGAATTTACAGAGAATTTTGGTTTATCAAAGATTTAGCAATTCATCACATATCTGCTCATGCATGTAAAATGTTTTCCCAAAATTAATGGATTTTAGATGTCTTTAAAAATTTTAAACCTCTTCAGGGCAGGGACAAAACATAACACTACACTTCACACACAGTAGCTATCTGAATAAACACTTACAGAATAAACAAATTTGTTAACATGGAAAACATAACCTGTGAATCTGCAGCCAACCATTCTTACTGCAGATCAGTGATTCTCCAAGTGTCACCTAGGGATTAGAGGAGGTGCAGAAATGTCCCCCGAAAATTCAACAGGCAGATTTCTTGAAATAATAATGTGTCTAGGATATCTAGGAGGTATCATGAAAAAGTAATGGAATTTTAAAAACGCATATGAAAATACCATTCAAAATTAAAGGAGTGAGCTGAAAAGGTTATATACATAACTGCAAGAAGCTACCGCTGGCCAAACCCGCTGTGGAAGTGCCTTGAGAACCTCCATCACACTCTTCTGAATAACCTTAACAGTGAAAATTTTTCAGTTTTTTGATGGAAGATCTGATTCTTAGAAACGGTCAAAAGTTACACAAAGCTAAGGCTGCTAAATGAAGTGGCTTATTAAAGCCAATAAATACAATTAAATAAAAATTGTCCAACAAAAAGCTGTAACAGTGGATTGAGGCCTTCTTTGACCATCTTTTTTCTCCATAATACAGCTTAGACCCTTGTGTTATCTTTAGCTTTCCTCTCCAGAACCTGAGCCTTCACATTCATGACACAATTCTTATAAGAGGGTGGCTTTTGTAGTTCTCCTGTCACAATTTTAGAATACTTAGATATAGGGTCGAAATTTGGGAAAGATAAATTTTGAGCATTCAATTTTTAAAGAAAAGCTAGTTTAACAAGTCATCATGTTCTGGATAATTTCCAAAGTCAGTATTTAATTTTGCCAAACGAAAGCAACAATTCCTATATTAAAGACAGAAATGATAAAATCTCATCTCGTATTAAAAGTATATCAAATGAAAATAACTAAAGATACAGACATATGTGTACGACTTAGAAGTTGAATCAAAAAAAGACTAACTGGCTGCAGAAGAAAAGAATGAGATAATGAACTTCTGGCCCACAAAGATTTTGGAGAGATAATTACAAATTATAAATAGTAACCATAAATCTTAAACAGATACTACAACGTGAATTACAAAACAAGAATACAAGCACTCCTGGAGCCCTCAACATCTGAGGATAACAGGTCTGACTTCTTGACTTACCTGGGGTACAAGGCACACTCTACTTGTTCAAAATACCAATCTAGTTTCCTTTTTCTGTGATTTAAATAGCAACACATATGGTAAACAATGTGGAAAAATGAAACCTAACACTAAGTATTCTTGACATTCTGGGTTCACATAAATGTTGAGGTAAACTAAAGTTCTTCAAAATAACAAAATGCAGATAATATCTACATGCAAAAATATTTCCTAAGAAGTGCACATTCTAACTGGTCACATCTCCAAGTAAATCATCATGGCAATACAGATGTTAGTATATTACAGATGTGCATTTATACATACATATGCACTTGTATATATTCTGCACCCAATCAGGGCTAAGTTTATTGACAATATAAACAATGAGGTTTGGTAAACAGTTTTTACATTAAAATAATGCTACTTTGATTATTTTAAAATTAGTCAAATAAGTTTTTACAAAATAGTTTGGGTTGTTGTTTAAAAGGTTGAATTCCAAGAGAAGTGAAAATGTTATGGGAATTGAGGCAATTAAAATGTGAACTACAATAAAGTAAATAACATTTTTATTAAATGGAAAAGTTAAAGAATATTCCTTTGAAAAAAGTAAATAAATTTTATTAAGCTTTTTTAACCTTTCTTTTGTTGAATTTCTAGAAGTTTGCAACTTTATTTCTATTCACATTAAATGACATTCATAAAAGTCCTTTGAAGTTAAATTTCACTTGTATTTTTTTTTTTGCTCTGGAATAGTTAAAATAAATTATTTTATATATTTATAAAGACTTATGAGGAAAAGGCTATTTGCAAAATTGAGCTAGATGCACAGCAATCTTCTCAGAAAAATTATAAAAAATATTTGAATGTACACATTTTTCAGCCTGATGGGTAATATATTTAAATCATATAAGTACCCAAGTACACATGTAAAATATATACGCATATGTGAATATCTGTAATATTAAGAATTTCATAAATTATTTCAATTATATTTTGCCCACAAAACAACATTTTCACTAAGCAGAGTTTATCATTTCAAATGCAAATCCTATTAATAAAATAATTTCTCACAGGAAATTATCAAGAAAATTTCATTAGCTAGCAGTTTTTCCTCTGTCCTTTCTAAAAGTAACTGTATTTATTCCACAGTCACGTCCCTAAAAATTAAAGACATCTTCAAGTTTGAATACATCATTGAATACATTGAAACCGACTAGAGAATTCTGAACCGACATTTAGCCCCCTGTGATGCCAATGTTTTTTATATTTTGCTTTGCTTACATCACCTAAATTTTGCAACCTAATGACTTGTATTTCTAATTTAATTTAACCCAAAATTCCTTTCATTTAAGAACCAAACCAACTCGGCAGGGTTTAACTTAAAATACTGACCATAATTTTTAACCTCATCAATTCTATATTTTTAAAAAAGGCATTTGCCTGCTTTCAGCACCCTCTGCAGGCGAACAGTTATTATACAACATTCATATTAGAATGGAGGAAAAATATTTCTTGTGAAAAGCTACCTCAAAGGGAGTACGTTTTTAAGTGCTACAAGAAATAAAACTGCATGATCACTTGTAGACAGTAATACAAAGATACGTTTACCACCATTTTCAAATTAAACATCATTTTTTTCAAAAAAGTGAAAAAATGCTTCAAGGGCTCAAACCGTACTTGACCCAACTGCTATGCTCCATGACTTTTATTACAAGTGATTCAAAACCAGAGAAACCACAATACGGACAGTACTCATCGTGCTACGACCTAAAAAGATACCCAAGAAGGTTCAAACGATCAGGTACTCATGAACAAAACAGAAGCTGCCTTACCATCCCTGTTGGACAGCAGACACACCAGGCCATTAAGGCACGTATCGGTCACTTCCGAAATGTTGGTGGCACATCTGCCTATCGCCTGGATGGTAGCCGCAGCAAACTGTTTATCTTGACTTTTCACATAGGTCTAAAGAAAACACAAGTTCCATTAGCTATCAGTCTTAGTAAGTGAAAAATCATGACAAACTCATCCACTACTTGTGCATCGCAGCCTTATCAAGGAAAACCAGCAACACTTACCAAAGGGATACATGCGCCTTCTAAAACCATGCAAGTTTCAAAGCAACAAAGTTACACTAACACCTTGTCAGCAGCTTGGGTTTTCACGTAAAGAATGGGCTTTCATGGCAGCTCTAGTCACCTACAGTCACAGTGGTTTCTGACTGCCCGACAGATAGTGGGGGCCAGTCACCTAAAGATAGCAATTAGTCTGAGTGCAAGGCTGAAGGAGCTGATGAGAACTCTCTCTTCAGGGAGGTTTCAGTCCATTTAACCAGCAGCATCTGTGAATCTATGAATAACTGACCTACCTGCCTCAAAGAACCAATTTTTTTTTTCTGGGCGACCAAATCAAAGAAATGGGGGGGCATTGAGAGGAACAGGAAAAGGCAAAAGGGAAATAATATAGCCTGATGACACAAATTTATTTCAAAATACAGGAAGGGAAGTAAAATTACTGACAGAGAAGAAGTCTGTCAGCATTACTACATGATCTTCAGCGCTATCAATTCACAGGACACATGAAACACTACTAAACCTTCAGTAAGGGTTTGTTTCACAATAACTTTCTTCAGATTTTCCAACAAACAGATGAGACAATAGTAAATGTAAAAGTTGAAGAAAAAAAGAATGGTGATCAGAGAAAATGACAAACGTGCAAAGACGTTGCCGATATAATGTCAAAGTTGTGTATTTCAGAAAAAGCACTTATCGACTTCTGAAAGCGACTGAAGAAGACACACTTCACACAAATTATATTTAACACAGAATCTTAAAATTAGCATCTTGCAAACAGAACATGGAGGAGTCTAAGATCCTTTCAAATGTGAATGAGCTTTTTCATTTCTGTATACTGAATTTTTATTGTCTGCTCATTTTAAAAAGGCAAAATGAGATTTTGTTAGGTACGCCCAAAGGTACAGATGTTCTATGTTAACATTCCAAATAATACAGGGGCTGCGAAATTACAAATTATACAACTTTTCCTTTGTTGTAAAGTGAATTATTTTAGTTATGAGTACAACAGAAAAACAAAGAAGAAAATAATTTTTTTCAATGCTCTTAAAGGAAAAAAGAGAAGAACAATATGAAGACTCAAGACAAATAAATTAAGATTAGAAACATTCTAAATGTTAGTCAGAAAGTTAAAGTAGCAATCAACACAATAGTCCTGTATGTGTGTCTCCACAAACAAATAGTATATTGACCTAGATTGAACTAGATACTAGATACACGATAAAGTAATATAAAAATGGAATCAACTTTCCAAAGAGACCTTCTAGAATATCCTGAGCATTAAATGGCAAGGTAGCCACACGACGACACATTAGCCTCGCACTGAAAAACCACTACGGGCCAAGTGCTGAGCCCTGTCCTCAGGGAGTTCGTATCCGTCTGCAACCCAATTCAACTGAACTTCCATGAAGAAAGGGTGCAAACAAGCCCCCAAAACAAGCTACACATCACAGTTGAAGAAAGAAGCCTGAGTAAAGAGGCCAAAGGCTACAGAGAAACAAGGAAAAAGCCACTGCAACATGACGTAGTTACAGACTTCTGGGGAATAAATCCAAAAAACAGAGGAAAGAAATGATTTTAGTGACTGCAACATGAAGCTTAAGCAGAGGATCAAAGAGGCCAGACTTTGCATGTAGTAACCACAACCACAAACCGGACCCTTTGAAGGGCACAAAAAGCAAGTAAGATTTTTAGGCCCCAATATTTTCCCGCCACCCCTGTTGGAAAACACCCGAAGCAGCACGATTTTTAGAATGAAGCCCGCTCCATAGGGAGGATAGTTTGACGATTTCCTTTTGTATTATGTTGTATTTGGGTTCCTAATTGGTTTTTTTTACTGGGCATGGTGATTTCCTAGTTATCAATCTGCATTTTATTTATACCAATATTTGAAATTTGACAAAGACGCTCAAAACAGAAATAAGCATTAAGTTTTCTTGATATCAAATCAACAACAGGAATGTATTACACTTTTAGGAGAAGATATACAAGACAAAAGTAATGAAACAATCTCTGTCCTGGAGAAGATCACGTTTAGCGAGGGACAGCAGTGGAGTCCAAGCTCTGTGCACAAACCTGAAATTCTCGAAGCAGCGTCGATATGTTGGCTTCGTTCGCCAAATTTGTCAATATTTCAAGCTACGAAGAAAAACATACAGGTCATGAGTTGCCGGGCCTTTCCTCAGTTTAACTGCCCTAGTCATCTTCCTAAGGAGATATTTTCTTCCTTTTTCACTTTCCATTTCAAATATTAATACCTAGGCTTCTGAGTCAGTGGCCGGGCCTGATAAAATACTAAATTTTTAAATTAAATAATACAAGGAGGAGTTTGCTGTATTTATCTAAAATCTTAGGACACTTCTCAGAGAAAATTAAGATGGCTAAATAAAAAATCTGTCATAAATGAAAAGCAAAGTTAACTTCCACTATACTATAAATGTGGATTAAAATAACAGTTCTGCAGTAATTTTATTTCCCTAAGAATTAACAATACCAGATTTCTATAGATATCACATGATTTAAGTCTCATCTGGGTCTCTGAATTTTTGGGGCCATATTTCATTAATATTATCTTAAGGAATTTTCATTTTCTTGTTCTGATTGACTATAATTTTTTCTTTCTCTTCAATAGTGGGAGAAAAGGAGGTGGGAAGAAGATGAGGTTACAAGTTTAGGGATTGGGGTGACCCCAAAAAAGGAAGGAGAAGATCTGATGTATTTTTAAATGAAGAGGAATGATCAGAAGGAAGCATAGGCAAGTAAGACAGGAAGCTACGTGCTGAATTATTGACAGACCAAAAAGGAAAATCAAGCTGGGTATTACAGAGATTCAGTTTCATGTGTCATCCCTCCCTTTGTTCTACTCTACATATGGAAATTCTCATTTTATTTGGTGTTTAAGTGTAAAATTAAATAACTGACTATAATAAAAAAGAATTTTCACCTTTCAATTCATCCACAACATAAAGCATTTTCTATGCTATTTAGGATTCATAGTGGAAAAGTAATAGGTGCTCCTTGAAATTATATTTCGGGGGGGGGGGGGGGAATTTGTTCAATAACAAGTGGCCTATGACCAGTTATCAAATAAAGCAATTAAACCTGCTGGTAGATCAACCACACCATAAAGAGGAAAAGGCGAAAAAGTGCTTGACGGAGAAAGCAGGAACTACTCACTATAACTCAGAGACTGAACAACTCAAATAACTTACTCCTGAAGGAAAAAATAAGCCTAGAGTTAGACACGTGAATCGTTGTTCTGTTTCCAGGATTTCTGCTCCGGCCCAGAACGGTCATTATAACAAGGGTGGCATTTACGAAGCACTTTAACATGCTCAAAGTGCTTTACATGTATTAGCACATTTAAGCCTCACAAACTAAGGCAGTTAAGAAAGATTCTGTAGAAACTGAGACCGAGAAAGATTAAAGTAACTGTCCACAGTCATAATGCTAGAGAAATGATGTTTACAAGCAAGATTCAAACTCAGGTCATCAAGTAAGCATTCTATTGACCATACACACTAACTCCTAGGGAAAAAAGGAAGAGGAATACAGGCACGTAATGAAGACACAATTTTAAAGAATAAAAGGGCTGCTTAATTCTGAGCAGGCCAGCACCTGCTCACGTGGATCAAAAAATAATAATCTGCTAGACTTTATAAAGGTCACACATAGTCCCATGAAGCTGTGGGTATTTACTGTGAACTCAATAAATCAACAATGTGACGTGACAGCCAAAATATCTAACAAAGTCTTCATTTATATTAAAAGAGGCATAGTGTCCAAGACCAAGGATGGGGGACTCCCAATAATATTCACTTTTAACTGCTCTACTCTAGTGAGACTAGGGACAACCAGAGGACGAACATAAGGATGGGTAAAGTCACTAAAGATTAAGCCTTAGGAAAACTAGCTGAAGGAATTAGGGATGTTTAATTTAAAGAAGGAAAGACTTTGGGGAAGGGATTGGAAGGGAGGATGGGGAAAGTGGATTGGACTTGTCAGCTTGGTCCCAGGGAGCAGTACTAGGAATACTGGGTAGAAGATTCTAAGAAACTGATTTAGGCACCAAATAAGGTAAAACTCCAAAGAATTAAAGCTGTCCAAATGTCGACCGAGTTGCCTTGGAAGTCGGTCTTTAAGAAGGATAAAGGAGAAATCTATTCAGGAGTGGGTTAGTCCAGGTCAGTTCTTAATTTATGACATATGAACTTTAAAAAAAAAAAACCAAGTGAAATGTAATTTCAACATAATTGGCTTCTTTGTAAACCTACATAAAATTATTAGAAACCCCTTATACAGAAACCCCTTCAAAACTGAGTTCTGTGATTTTCTAAAGTAGAGAGGGTATAGGCATTAATTTTTCAATTTAAATTATTGTATACTAGGCATTAGCCCTTTTGGAAGGATGATATGTATCCATAGTATAAAAAAGAAATTATGGGTGATTTGAAAAGTTAGTATTTAGCCTTATGGGGAAATCTAGAGTAAACTAAGCCGTAATTTTAAAACATCTTACATAGTGAGAATAGAACTATGGGTCTCACATTCACATATACACTTCTACCTATTTCTTTTATATTTTATTTTATATGGAACATTTAAGGGGATACACATTTCTCCATGGAAGAAATGTATAAATCATACTGGACTTTTATAGCTTAAATGTTTACAGAAAAAAAACCTAATGAGATGTAAGCTTCAAAACATTTCTCATATATCTCCGTTCATCTCATTTGTACACAACACAATTTAGTGGAAAGAATGCAGAACATGGAAAAGAGAGATGTAGACTCTGTGAACTATGGCTCTAATGCTATTAGCTTATATAAGTCATTTCTTAGTCTAAGTTTCATCGAATGTAAAATGGGAACAATAATACAACTCAAGGAGCTATATAAATGGCACTTACTGTTACTAATCATTACGGTTAGCAACATGTACTGTAAGCACAAAATCCCAGGAGGCCATCACCAACATCTTTTTTGGTGTGGGAGGCAGTGAAGAGGAGATCGCTAAAGAATCCAAATAATCGTTAGTCTCACACACGCTACGTTCGTATCACTTACTGCCGTCACCAGTAAGTAGTAAGGCTTGGTGTTGGTCAGTGAGAAGCACGGCTTCCCCCATGCCTTCGCCTTTATCTACCTTCAATTCTCAGACACATTTAAGAAGCATACAAGTAATAAATTGGATGAGGAAAAAATATTGCTTGGAAGAATATTGTGCAGTTAAAAAACAGTGAGTATTGAAGAATCCAGAGAAATATGGGAAGACTGAAAGTAATGAGGAAAAAGTAAGCTGAGCCAAGAAAGCAATACATACAGCAACCAGAATAATAGAAATGGGAAGAACGGAATAAAACTGGATGTTGTATAATTATAATAAACAAATCTGGCCCCTGGAGAGGAGAAAATGTGCTTCCCTCCTTTCACTGAAACATTTATGGGTGTAGGGCTGGCGGGTGGGGAGTTAGAGGGAAAGTTTTAAATAAGTGAAGTCTCTTCCATCAGGATTCTAACCGCCAGGTCTAAGAAATATTATCTGGAATAACAGGCATTTGTTTCTTTGTTTTATCCATCCAACAGTCGGGAGACTATCCGGAAAGCAGAAAAGTACACACCTTCAGTGTCTTGATCATGGTTGGATCAGTTGACCTAACGTAAAAGCTCTTTAGATGAGGTTCAAACATGCCCTAAATTTGTAAAGAAAAAAAGCAAAAAAGAAGGTTAGTGGCCCGTCCATTCGGTACTTTCCTAAATCACACGTGGTGCGCCTACCTTTCTCCGAATTGACATAGTGGCTATATTCTGCAGAACGATGTACTGCACCTCCCTAGAAATCAAAGGAAGAGTTTTGATGAGGCATGTTTTTCAATAAAAGGATACTAATTAAAGGAATACATAAGGGAAATCAGAAATACATTTAAAGAGATGAACTTGCATAAAAACTTTTTAGGAAATCTCACGTTTTTATGAAAATTTCTTTTTATCATTTGCCACCAAGAAAAAAATCAAATTCAAAATATTAAGTAAACCAATCTGACGTCTGAAAAAAGTCACACGCTTCCAAATAAACCAGATTCCTGTAGGTTGGGAAATAAATAAACTGGGGTCTATCAGTGTGGTAAAACATGATTATCAAATTAAAAAACAGTGAGTATTGAGGAATTCAGAGAAATATGGGAAGACTGAAAGTGATGAGGAAAAAGTAAGCTGAGCCAAGAAAGCAATACGTACAGCGACCAGAATGATATAAATGGGAAGAACGGAATAAAACTGGATGTTACATAACTATAACAAACAAATCTGGCCCTGGAGAAGAGAATTTTATAGAGTTATGAGCATAAAAGGTATCTATGTTGTGAGATATGAACATGTAAAAAAAAAATCTTTATAAAGGAGGGCTTAGGCTCATTGGGTAAGTGATGGGGACAGAAGCATATTTAGAAAGGAATGAAATGTAAAAGCAAAAGCCGTCAATAAAACTGTTTAAATGAAAGAAGAGGGAAAAGAAAAATAATTTCCAGAATTATACACCTTAAAATTGGCCACAATTCTTTTTTCTTTCTCTTAAAATAATATGAGGTGCTAGATTTTAAAGCCTTTTCTGGTGGGGAAAAAAAATCAAAATTTACCACTAAACCTGACATCATTTTTTATAAACATTTACGATTACCAATTTGTACCTAAAGTCTTCTTTGTAATAACTAGATCCAAATTCACATAACAAACAATTTCTGAACACAAGTTCTGAGGAAAGGAAAAAAGGAAAAAAAATCACCCACCTATTACTACGAAGTAAACGTACTAATGATTTGGAAATAATACCAGCTTCAGACTTTGGTGATAAGTGCCAATACAGCTGAGCAACTGCCATCACCACCTGAAAAAAAGTGCGAAATGTCATTAATAACACAGTTTAAAAATCCACTTTAAGGTGAACTGAAGTCTATGAGCTCATCTAAATCTGCGTAAACAAACCTAGCAGAGAAAATGACTCATCTAAACCATAGGAACATTCATCTAGAGCTCAGATGGAATTCAGAAGCCCCTGAGCTCAAAGTCCTCATGTCATGAATGAGGAAACTGAGATCCAGGAAGAACAGGGCACTTGCCCAGGATCTCACAGCTTAACTCCTAAGATTTTTACCCAGCACACCTTCCACTGCACCACAAGTTCTAATCTCAAGAAATGCACTTTTAAAATTCAGCACTAAAGTGCATTATATTCTACACAATTACAGTGGGAGCTTAATGTTAACGTGCAAGAAAAAAGTTCAGGTCAGTACAGAACTTGCTCCTTTTGGCTTTGGTGGGAGAAAAAGTTAAAGGCTATGACTGGAGATGACAAAGAACCCTAAAGCAGATTTTGGGGGTTTCTTAGATTGAGGGGGTGTGAAGTTTGGGAGGATTTCAGAAAATGAAGAAGCAGGAGAAAGAACAGAAGCAGGACTCAAGGAAAAGGAAACTGTTAAAAAAAAAAAACAAAGCAAGTCAGTCAATTTTAGTCAATAAGCATTTATTAGGCACCTGTTATATGCCAAAGATAACACAAGGCAACAGAAATGCAAAAATAAAAAATCAAACAGTCCAGACTCCTGAAGTGCTCATGACAAGAAGGGGGGAAGGACTGGTGGGTGCAGCACCACCTTAGTTCAAGTGCTCATCGCCCCTTCAATGATCACAAACTTGTGGTCTCTGGGTCTCATCTTTCCCAGCACATCTTATACATTACCACCAAAGTAATCTTCTACAAAAATTAACAATCATCTGATTCCCCTATGTAACCAACTCAAGCCATTTCCCCTCACCTCTGGGATAAAACAGCTTATGCTGAGTGTTTAAAGCACCACACAACCCAGACTCCCCCACAGGCCCTCTCTCGGGCCCTCCACCTCCCGCGTCTCCACGCCTTTGCACTGGCTAGCCCGGACACCCAGAAGGGACTTCCCCTTCCTTAACGCTACATCACAGTCCCTTATTTTTCTGTAAGATGCAGCTCAAGCACTGTTTGCTGAGTCAGCCTTTCCTTGACTCCTCCAACTAACTACTCGTACCATCCCTCCCAAACTACTTTGCACATGTTTATATATTTTTTTTCTGAGTAAATTACTCTGTTATTTATTTGGGGTCATTATGCGTATTTTTATCCTAATATTTTCTCCTCTGAGGACAAAGCATGAACCCCCGCTGAGGTTTCCTCCATTTAAACATGTTCTACATGGAGGAGGTACAATTAAAATGATAATTTTTTTTATTTACTTTTAGTTTACAAGATTCAGTTCCACAATCCCTTGAGTTTCAGATTGTACATATTTATATTAACTTCATATTGAAACGGTCTATGTATTTCTATATTTACTCAGTGTCCTGGATTTGCTTCGTTTGTGCAAAAACTTTTCAATGTAATAGAATCAAAACCAGTCATTTTGCATCTGATAACAATCTCCATTGCTTATTTGGTCATAAATTCTTCCCTCTTCCAGAGATCTGACAGGCAAACTCTCCCTTGCTCTCCTCCTCTGCTTGTTGTCTAAACCATGCACCCATTTTGACATTATCTTGGTACAGCATGTAAGATGTTAGCCTATGCCTACTTTCTGCCATACCAGTAAAGGTTTCCTTCTTTGTACCTGAACCCCCAGGGCTAGTTTAAACATCCCCAGTAGATGTTTAATAAGTACTTAATGATTAAAGTGGGGAGGAAGAAAACAATTGAACAACACAAGGACATATGGTAAAAAAAACAAACATAAACCAAAGCTTCAAAGGGAAAAAGAAAAGAAAGCATCTGAAGAAGCAATGGGGAATCCTAAACTATATTAACAAGTACAGAATTAAAGAATTAAAAAAATTAAAGAAAGGCAAGAAAGAACACAGAACATATTGGAGGTGAGTAAGAGATGTGGCTCTTTCTGAAGATAAGGGAAGCCAGTCAGGTGAGAGATCAAGAAGAGAGCTACTCGAGAAAAGATGATCCGATAAAGGGTTAGACGTCAGAGGAAGAAGACATCAGCAGTGTGAGTTGGTGACAATGACAAGGGAAAACGAAGCATCTATTTGTTGACTCAATAACTATGGTAAAATTTAATAAAATGAAAATAATAGTAATTATTGACTCAATTGTAATAAAATTAGCAATTACAATTACAAGTAGTTACTGGGTCAACTTTTAGAGTCAACATATTCATAATAACATAATTTCCCCCAAAATTTAATATTTAACGTACATATTTTTATTTATGGAATAAAACAAGCATTTCCAAAACAGCAAATTTATTATGTACAATTTGCTATTCCTTTTAAGTATGTAATAAAAATTATCACGTAAATTTTTTCCCTCTCACCTCCCAAAGATGGCTATCACTAGACACAAATATGTGTCTAATGTATTTTACATATATACATACATACATAATACACACACATAGGAAATCATTCTATATATACTTCCATTTATCAGTTCTTTCTATGGCTGCAGGTAAACACTTCCTTTATGTCCTTTGTAGTTAATTTGCATATTCATAATAGTCAAAATGACTTAAGTCACTTAAAGTTGTATTTAAAACAATTTTGCTGTTACTATACACATAAAGCATTCTCTTCATTCTGCTCATTTTGCTCTTCATTATTTCCTGCAAGTTGTTCTAAGATGATCGAGTTCATCATTTCTTACAGCACAGTAGTATTCCATCACAATCATATACCATAACTTGGTCAGCCATTCCCCAAGAGACAGGTATCCCCACAATTTCCAGTTCTCTGCCAACACAGAGAGCTGCTATAAATATTTTATAACATACAGATTCTTTTTCTTTTTCCCTTCACCATATTTGGAAACAGACCAAGGCATGGTATTGCTGGGTCAAAGTGTATAGGCAGTTTTATTAATAACTCTTTGGGCATAATTCCAGATTGTTTTCCAAAATGGCTGGGTTAGTTCACAACTCCACCAACCATAAATTAGTGTTCCAATTTTTCCACATCCCCTCCAACATTTGTCTCTTTGCCCTTCAATCATTTTAGCCAATGTGATAGGTATAAAATGATATCTCAAAGTTATTTCATCATCACTTCTTCACAGCATTTATATGGTACTTTAAAGCTTGCAAAGTGCTTCGAAAATAGCTCATTTAATCCTCAAAACAACCCTGAGAAGTGAAAACTATTATTATCCCCATTTCACAACAGAGGTTAAATGACTTGCCCAGGGTCACACAGTTAGGAAGGGTGTGAAGTTAGATTTTAATTCTGGTCTTCCTTACTCCAGGTTTAATGCTCTATTCATTGTGCCACCTACTGTAACAACAATCATGGCAGCAACACCTGAGGACTGCTGCTGTGAATAGTTTCAGGGTCTAAACATTGTTCAATAAAGCATAACATTCACAGCAACATCCTTAAGCAAAACATATCATCTAATACATACATATGTCTCATAACACTCACTATGTCATATGACACATACCATGTATCATTGTGTTCAGTAGCATTCCCCAAAATACTTGTTTACACAATTAGGGGGTCACAGGCTAGAGTTTTCCCTAACACAATACATCCTTAAGGGGTAGCAGAACATACCACATCAGTCACCCCTACAGGACAGTAAGAACATCACACTACACAGCATTTATCATTGTGAAGAGGAGACCTCTAAGAGCAAAGAGAAGACCTTTGATGACAGAGACCTGGTGAAGGAGTTTCTGAGTTGTAAAGGCAAATAGAGCTGTAAGGCAGAAACCTGCCCATGGGAAGGAGGCTTAGCTTACGCCCCTTTTAAGAGCTGTTCACCTGAACTGAGCTGTTAACACAGAGCCTCTGGACTTTGGAGGTGAATTGAGATGGTGGTGTTGGTACTATGTAGTGTTGTCCTGTTAAGCTTTGTTTTCCCAGAGGCAGAAGGCAGAAGCTGCAAGCAGGAGCCCCTGGAGCCTGCTGTCGGCAGGAGCTTCGAGTGGAGCAGTCCCTGTGAGCTGATACCTAGAGCAGGAACAAAGAGCTGCCTACGTGTGAATCCAGGCAAGAGTTGGGAGTGATCAGCTCACAGAGGAAGAGCTATGGGACTTGGAAGGCAACTTTGAGTCAAGATGGAAAAAGACTAGGACACTTGGTATATTAAGGAAATTGTTCTTACTGCAACGTAAGAGTGGATGGTGTGGCATTTTCTGCTACCCCTTAAGGATTTGTTGTTCTAGGGAAAACCCTACCAGGGACCTCCTGATTGTGTAAACAGGTATTTTGGTGAATGCTACTGAATGCAATTATATATGCTATGCACCACATGACATACTGAGTTATGAGACATATATATGTATCAGATGATATGTTATGCTTAAGGATGTTGCTATGAACGTTATGCTTTATTTAACAATGTTTAGTTTATTGCTGAATAAACAAAGAGTTCACTATACCATGCTATACTATTCAGACCCTTGAAATTATTCACAACAGCAGTGCTCAGGTGTGCTGCCATGATTGGTGTTATACCTACCGACTTCCAATGCTTTCTAATCCAGGCATACACATCTAGAACATTAGAAAAATACCCCAGACATGTCAAACTTAATGACTATGAATCCTAGAGATTCACATGGGCACCAATGAATCAATGATACTGCCAGAAGAAATCTACAATGAATGGCAGAAGATTACAGAGTCTTAGTAAAGGAACTGAAAAGAAAAAGAGTACACTGCTACCAAACTAAGAAAAGGAGGTCTGAAAGCAAGATTTTTGGAAGTGAAGAGCTTAGTTAGGAAGATTATTTTCAGGGGGAGAGGGGGAAGGAGGACTTAGCTTTCTAGAACACAGAATAAAAAGTAAGCAGAAAAAAAGAAAAAAGGCTTACTTTGAGAAACACATTACAAGAACAGGGTTTGGAAAAGGCATGATATAATAATTACTGGGTATTTTAATTACACAGACATCTGGTGAAATTCATATTCTCTGACATAAGAAGAAGCACTGATGATTTCCTTACTCGTCTTCATGATCCAGTTCAAAAATGGAGAATTGTATTCTAAGTAAGATTTTTATTAATATGAAGTAAAAACACATATGCAGTACAAATCATGGGAACTTCAGGCAAAACTGACTGTTCCATCTTTGAGTTTCTAATAGAAAAGAAAGAAATACCCTAAAAGAAACCTTAGCTTTTGGGTAATAAACTCAAATAATTCATAAAAAAGACAGTTTTCATGAAAAAAAAAATTCAATACATTACATCATGCCAGAAGGAATAAGACTCTCTCAAGATTCAATGCTGAGGGCTTTTTTTAAAAAATGCAGTAAGGAAGAAATGGGAGGATTTGTCTAAAAAAAAGATGAAGATACATAGGGAAACTATAACCAAAGGCAGGGTTGGTGCCCCTTACCCCCCAGGAAGGGGGCACTTACACAGCAATTCCTATTTTTCACTCAACTGTATTTTCAGTTCCAGTTTCTCATGCTCTTTCCCACACAGTCCATCAACAAGGCAAGAAATAACAAAACCCATTAAAATAGGAAGTCGTTCAAAATAAATTTCCAAACTAGACAAGGTGTGTGTGTGTGCGCGTGTGCGTGTGTGTGTGCGCGTGTGGGTGTGTGTTCCAAATTGTATGCTGTATCCATCTGTTCTCCACATGGAGGTGGAGTGTACTTTTCCTTGAGTCATTTGGGAATGAGATAGGTCATCGTGCTGATGAGCTACTAAGTCTTTTATAGTTGATTACCTTTACAATATTGCTTTTAATGGTTAATTATTCACCTGATTCTCCTCATTTCACTTTGAATCATATAAGTCTTCTCAAACTTTTCTGAATCCATCCCCTTCATCATATCTTACACTACAAAAGTATTATTATTAATCACAATTTTTTTTTCATGAAAACTATCTTTTTTATGAATTATTTGAGTTTATTACCCAAAAGCTAAGGTTTCTTTTAGGGTATTTCTTTCTTTTCTATTAGAAACTCAAAGATGGAACAGTCAGTTTTGCCTGAAGTTCCCATCATTTCTACTGCACATGTGTTTTACTTCATATTAATAATAATTATTCATATCACATTCATACATCATGATTCATTTTGCCATTTTCGAATTTACGGGTATCCTCTCAGTTTCTAACACACTACAGAAAAAGCAGTATAAATGTTTTTACACCTATGGGGTCCTTTTCCTTTGTCTTTGATCAACGTGGTGAGACCAAGCAGCCATAATGCTGGGTTGAAGCTTATGTACTTGAAACAGCGTTTTCGGTTCAGCTCCACATCGCTTTCCAGAAGGGTTGGATCAGTTCGCACTTCTACCAACAGCGTATTAATGTACCCGTCTTCCCATACCCATGCAGCTTGCCATTTTCCTTTTCTGCCACCTTCTTCAAACTGATGGGTATAAGGTGGTACCTCAAAGTTTTTTTAAATTTGCATTTCTTTAATTATTACTGGGAAGCAACTGGGTGGATCAGTGGATAGAGTGCTACAAGCTGAGCTCAATTCCAGCCTCAGACCCTTACTACCTGAGTGACCCTGGGGAAATCACTTGACCTCTGTTTGAACTGTTGTTGTTGGTCATTCATTTTCAAAGAAGACCGATGACACCCAGGGGATGACATCTTGACTCGTGTGTGAACGGGATTTAAGTGGGGCAGACTTGCACAAAGTCATCAGCCTCACTCTCTCTTCTTCCAAAGTCACTGAAGCTCACTGGCCAGACAAAAGTAAAGATGACTGGAAATGGCCTAGAATGCAGTGGATGACTGTGGCATCTCTGACTGTCTGATCAAGCTCTAAGTGCTCCACAGCACCTATTTGAGATACCTTCATGGCCACTGGAACAAGCGACTCTTATTTGTCCATCCTACTGCAGGAAGTCTTCACAAGCTTGAAGTGGACATCCCTCTAACACAGCAATGATCTGAAGCCAGGTCACTTACCCTCAACCTGGTCTGGCCCGTCTGCTGAGACAGTTTTACAGGGTGCGGCTGCTGTGCATGCTAGCTTCTTGGAGGCACAGGTGAGTCTTGGGTGAACACCAAAGGTGGCTGAGTGACCCTGAAGATGGGTCTGGAAAGCCCTCACACACACAAGAGATGCGAGTCCTCCTTGAACAACCCATAGACTTGTTAGAATTAATCCACTGGAGAAAGAAATGGCAAACTACTCCAGCATCTTTGCCAAGAAAACCCCATCAACAGAATGGTCTATATGAGGTTATGAAGAGTCAAACACAAGGGAACGACAGTTGTTATTATTTAGAACATTTTTTTCCACATGACCAGATGGATTCATAATTAAATTCTACCAAACATTAAAAAAAACAACAAGAAATAACTCTATTTCTGATCCTGTATCAAACTGCTTTGATGATTATAGCTTTGTAGTACAGTTGGGGGTCCCATTTCTTCTCATTTTTTTTCACTTATTTCCTTGATATTCTTGACATTATGTTCTTCTGGATGAATT
The DNA here is from genome assembly GCA_028646515.1 of Pseudochirops corinnae. Lineage (NCBI taxonomy): Eukaryota > Metazoa > Chordata > Mammalia > Diprotodontia > Pseudocheiridae > Pseudochirops > Pseudochirops corinnae. The sequence goes on from CM053587.1 coordinate 894,798, forward strand.
TTAAAATTATTTTTTTCTAGGTCTATAAAGTAATTCTTTGTTAGCTAATTGGCATGATACTGAATAAATTAAGTTGGGAAGTATTGCCACTTTTATTCTGGATCAGCCTACCCATGAGGAATTAATATTCTACCAATTATTACATGGCTTCATTTATGTGAAGAATGTTTTGTAATTGGGTTCACATAGTTACCTGTGTGTCTTTGCATACAGATTCCCAAGTACTTTATATCATCTGTAGGTATTTGAAATTGAATTTCTCTTTCTATCTCTTCCTGCTGGGTTTTGTTAGTAATATATAGAAATGCTGATCGATTACATAGAGGTTTATTGTGTATCCTGCAACTGAGCTAAAGATGTTAATTGTTTTGACTAATTTTTAATTGAGTTTTTGAGGGGCTCTAAGTATATACATATCACCTGCATAAAGTGATGCTTTTGTTTTCTTATAGTCTATGTTTATTCTTTCAGTTTCTTTTTCTTATCTTGTTGCATTTTACCTAGCATTTCTAGTAAAATTAACCTGGCATTTCTAGGAAAATACTGAATAATAATGGTGATAATGGAAATCCTTGCTTCACCCCAATCCTACTGGAAGGACTTCTAGTTTATTCCCATTACAAATAAAGCTTGCTCTTTATTTTAGACAGATGGGACTATCATTATTAGAAAAGTCTTTGTTTTAGATAGATGGGACTTATCATTATTAGAGAAGTGTCTTTTTTGCCTTTGCATTCTAGTGATTTTAACAAAAAAGGATTATTGTATTTTGTCAAAAGTTTTTTCTGTATCTATAAAAATAAGCATGAAATTTTTATTATTTTTGTTACTGAAATGGTCAATTATGCTTAAAGTTTTAATAATACAGAACTAGCCCTGCAATGATAGTATAATCCCAGCCTGGTCACTTACGTCACAGCCTTTGTGATGTAAGTATTATAAACTTACTAGTACCTGTAACGATACTAGGATTTGAAGATCTTCCACGCCCCTTGAGCTTGCTGACGTAGCAGGAAGGGGTGGAGCAAGAGAACGCCGGAACCAAGCTAGTCTCCGTGCGGTGCGGACTGGAAGCGGCGTCAGAGGCAGTGGCTGCG